>WEKW01012293.1:344838-372534 GCA_013389905.1 Sula dactylatra | reverse complement strand
GGGGGGCCCCGCCGGCCGCCCCCCGTCCCAGCGGGGACGGTTCGCCCTGGCTGCCCCCCGCTGACCTCTCGGCCCTCTCGCTGGAGGAGGTTTCCAAGTGCCTGCGCTTCATCGGCCTCTCCGAGGACGTGGTCAGCTTCTTCGCCCGCGAGCGCATCGACGGCAGCATCTTTGTGCAGCTCAGCGAGGAGATCCTGGCCGATGACTTCCGTCTCACCAAGCTCCAGGTGAAGAAGATCATGCAGTTCATCAAGGGCTGGCGCCCCAAGATCTAGCCGCTATGCCAGGGACCCCGTGGACCTTGGGGGTCCCCCAACCACCACAGCTCTGGCTCTCCCTGCTCCTGTCCCCGGCTCGGGGGCACCCCTATGCAGCAGTGCCTCTGCCCCACCAGCTGTGGGGTTTCCTCCTCCCTGGCAGCTTGGCCCTATTGCCCAGCCCTCCCTTCCTTTCCATTTTAACACTGGACGGTAATTTTGGCCCAAAGAGGCTGGAAAATACTGGAGTTTGTGTTGACTGGTTTAACTTAATCCTTGTGGATTAGTGTAATAAACATACGGGAGAAAAACGAGCCACTGGAGAAGCTCCTTGCTCGGGGAGGAGGGGGAAAGGGGCTCTCGGTGGGGAAGGAGGCTCTGGGGCTCACGCCCGTCCTTGCACACCCTGCCTCGCCAGGATGGTGGGTCCCGGTGGTGCCCCCCTTGCCCAAGCACATGGCAAGGGACCAGGGGGCTCCCTGCAAGGGAGGGCATTGCTCTTGGACCGGCTGCCTGCACCCCCAGAGTTATTTCAGGGGCCTGGAAGGACCATCCCTGGCAAAGGGAAGCCCTCAAGGCTACATCGACCACCCAGAGCACCCCACTCTCAGCCCCCCCCAAGCTCCCAAACCCCACTGCTCAGAGCTCGATGGAACCATGGCAACACGATGGTCTGGGACCAGACCTCCACAGCCCCGACTCCAGAGGCGGGGGGAAGCAGGGCTGCCCCGGACAAGGCTCACACCCTGCAAGCACTGCTCCTGCCCGGCCCTCCAACGCAGCGGGCAGGGCGCAGGGGCTGCTGCCTCTCCCCCAGGAGGGCTGAAGGCTGGTTACCAGCTCCGCAGGCTGCAGATGAGACGATGTCTCGGCCTAATTGTGTACCACTGGCTTTGAGAAATGAGCACAAACATGAAAAGAGCAGCATCATCAGCCCAAGCCCTAGCAAGAGGCAGGAGGCGGAGGCTAGGCCAGCTCTGAAATTAGTGACAGGTGCACAGAGATTTAAAGCCTTTTAGTTTAAACTGAGCTCTCCCCACAGGGGACCCTTCTGGCCTTTGGCTGCTTGATTTGCAATTAGAGGCGGGTCCATCTGCCAGGATAACCCCAGCAGCAGCACTCGGGGCCAGACAAAAGAGCTGGAGGCTCCTCACAGCCCCTGATTGATGGCAGAGGTGACAGAGCTGGTCTTTGTTCTGCACTGCCACCCTCCCCTGCCTTTCCCCACCCTCTGGCAACGACCAACAGCTCCTTTGTGGGTGTCTCAGCCAGCAAGCACGGAGAGGACCCCAGAGGATTGCCTGAACGCTTTATTTCCGACTCGAGCAGTTCCCTTCCTCGGTGCCGAGAGGCTGCTGCCCCAGGGAGACGGGAGGAGAAGCAGGCATGGAGTCCAAACCCAGGAGACAGGGATCTATTGTTGGAGGCTTACGGAAAGGCAAGGCCTCAGCGCCAGACGGGTGCTGGATGCTGCCTGCCAGACCGGGAGCTCTGGAGGTCGCAGCATGGAGGTGAACGCAGTAGAAATTTTCTCTCCCAGCAAGGAGGCACCAGGCCCACGCTGGCGCGGGACGGACGTGCCCAACACACAGTAGCTGATAAGGCACTTGAAATGACTGCAAGCCACGAGGCAATCCGCTGCCCCCCTCCTTCCTTCCCTGCCTCCCCTGGGTGCTTTGCAGATTAACCTACAGAGAATGGGATGTTGCTGGAGAGCCGGCGCTCCCGGCTCGAGCTGTCAGCGCGTCACGGGCGGGTGGTGTCGGACCACGCTCACTGGTGGAATTTCTTGCTGGGGCTGTTGGCGTAGTCCAGCAGCAGCTGGCACGGCGTGAACTGGCTGCCATAGACGGCCTCGTACTTCCGCAGCTTGTCCACCAGCTGCTTGGCTCCGTAGGAGTCTGCGTACCTGAAGGGACCTGCCGAGGAGAGGGGGACACATCTGTGCCCAGGAAGTGAGAAGCACCAAGGTGCCTGGATGGTGAGAGCACTAGGTTTGGCCGATCCATCCTTCTCCAAAAGAGACCCCCAGGCCCTCGGCAGGGCAACGCAGGACCCTGCTCCCTGCCTGCGCTGAGCGGAAGCAAACTGGATTGCTGGGGACAAGCTGGGGCACAGATAATTGGGACTGTTCCCTTAGTTTGAGCTTGCCTCAGGGAGGGGAAGTGCTAGGTACTCAGCAGAAGCACCACCTCATGCCCATGAGCCCTTAGTGTCCCTCAGTTCTGACCCAAACCTCAGCTCATGCTTTGTCCACTGCGCAGGCCATGGCCACAGCCATCCAGCCAGGTTGCAGGTGGGTCCAGAACTTTGCCTGTGCTCCTGGCGAGCACCTTGGCCTGAAAAGTGCTCTGCACCACGGCTGAGGTTGTCAGCTCAGCTTTATCTGTGCCACACGTGGGCATGGGGGGAATAATGGTGCGTCCTTGGGCACCATTTCTCAACTCTGCGTGCAGCACAAGACCAGGTTTCCAGATGTGCTGCAAGACGGCTGCCTGCCTGCCCAGGCAAGCAGTGGTGGCAAGAGATGAGATACCAGAGCCTTGTTTTTCACCAAGCACCACACAGCTGCACAAAAGCAAGCCAGGGATTTCTTAAAAATGTAGGGCCTTTGCAAGTCCCATCCCACCTGTACCCCTGTGACTATCAGGCATGGTAAAAGCTCTTAGTCTGAACTTCTCACAGAAAGCGCTGATGAGGCTGGGGCCAGCAAGGCTCTGCCTTCTTATTCAAACCTGGAGACATAGCAAACAGCCTGGTTACAGTCCCTCAATCCTCACCAGCCACAGCTCTGAGAAACAGCTGTACCAGCAGAGGAACGCCACAGGGTCCTGGCAGAAACGTCTCACAGCAGCTCTCAGGTTCACCGTCACCTCTCATGGGGTGGGAAAGCTGAAGCAACCTCTCTGGCTCAGGCTTTACATGCAAGAAGGCTTGTGGGTCTGCAGCTTAAACCTGGCCTTAACAGCTGACTCGCCTCTGATGGCTAGAGCCCTCTAGGCAAGCCCACTACAAAGCTTTCAGAAAGCCATGCAGCCTAGCCCAAACCCCAGCTGAAACCACTTACCTCCCAGGCACGGCGGGAAGCCCAAACCGAACACAGCACCAATATCTCCCTCCACGGGGTTGCTGAGGATCCCTTCCTGCAGGCACATGGCTGCCTCATTCACAAACCTCGTCACGAAGCGCATCTGGATGTCCTCATCAGTAGAGCTGCAAGGAAAGAATCTGTAAGGGCTGTGCAGGTAACACAGCAGCTGGATGGGGGAGCATGTGAAGCCAGCACAGACTGGGGACAGAGCCAGGCCTGGGGTAGGGGAGAGAATGGCTTCTCACCGAGACTGTCCCTATCTGCATGAGGATAAGGACTAAGTTTTGTGATATGTCCTGAAGGAGGCATGTAAAAACGGCAAAGGCTCGATCAGGCCAGATGGGAACGGCTCCAGGAAGTGTTTCAGTGCCAGGCTGTACAACAGGTCTGATGCCAGGAAGGTCACGCAGGGCCTGCACCAACTCGCCTGCTCAGACAAGCCCCACCGCAGAAAAGCTTTCTGCAAAAGTGCCTGAGCAAATGTCGATAAATTCGAGGATGGCCCATCCCTGCTAGCAGAGGGTCTCCAGAGCCAACAGCCTGCCCCCCTACACACCAGCTGGGAACAGCCAAATGCCATCTGGAGTGACTCCACGCTCAGTGCTGCCCTCCAGCACTGCCTGGTACAGCCCTCGTGCTGCTGCTCAGAGGCAGAAGGAGCTGGGGTGAGAGCCAGCCCATACCACCGCTCAAGCATGCAAAGCTACTTACACTTCAGGTTTAGCTGGCACTTTGAACCGTGCCAAGATCTCATCCATGCCAGAATTCACGCTCCTGTTCTTCACCCCCTCCTGGTAAACGTAAAAGCCTTTCCCTGCCTTGCGACCTGCCGGGGATAAAAAGAGACAGTCGTATCCTGCCACGCGTCCCGTTTGCTCATGACACCTTCGCCTCTGACCTGATCTTCTCGTGACTTCTGCTGCTGTTAGCACGAGTACATCCTCCCAGCACAGGCAGCGTCCCTACACTTCAGAGCGAGCCTGTTCACTGCCTCGGCAAGGACAGAGGGAAGTGGCCCGCGTCCAGCTGACTCCTTGGCAAGACATTGCCACTGCGACAGCCCCTAATGCCTTCACTAGGTCCAGAGGACAGCCAAATAACCCCACCGTTTCCACAGCTACAGCAGAAGAAAGACAGGGTCCTTGTCCACACTTGGGAGCAAGGCACAGAGATGACAAGATCTCCTGAGTAACCCTCAATGCCAGGAGTATGGTCACAGCAAGGGTCATTGGAAGGTGAGAGCTATCACGGTCCAAGTGCAGGTCCCACTGATGGACACTGCCCCGTCCTGGCGTGCTCAGAGGTACAGCTGGCACCCAGTGCTGCCACAGCACAGCTTCTGCCACACAGACAGAGCCATCATCTTTCCTCGCACAGAGCTTGGTTCACTTGAGCACATTTATTTCCAGCCATTTGCTCCCCAAGTCCCAGAGCACTTGTGCAGGTTTCATGAAGGGGCCGGACAGAGGTTCATGAGATCTTGCCTGCTGCTTTTGCTCTGGGCAGCATCTTTGGCTGCACCCAGACCTTCCTTCACAGAAATGGCAGCAGCAGCAGGCAGCAAAGTTCTACCCAGGGTACAGCTGGGAGGGATTCCTGACCCATTCTCAGGGCTGTTCTCTGACTGCTCTCACCCGAGGCAGAAAAGGGTGATGGATGCTAGTGCTTTTCCCTGAACAAAGGGGAAACGTGTTCCATTAAAACAGCCTAGCATCTCACCTAAGAAGCCTTTATCTACCATTAGCTTGAACAACTCGACGTTGCCTCCTCCAAAGCGCTCGCCGAAGGCCTTGCCAAGGTCCTCAGCCACGTGTGCGGCCACATCCACCCCCACCTCATCGATCAGCGTGGCAGCACCCACAGGAAAGCCGAAGGCTGTAGAGATGGCATCTATTTTCTTTGGGTCAGTGCCCTCCTGCAGGAACAGAAGGGGAAGCAATGGTATCTCTGGGTGAGGGTCCTGGAAAACCAGCGTGGGGGCAGAAAGCACTCGCTAACCTGGGGCCATGGACTGCAACCAGCCCCATTAGCCATCTGATTACAGGCAGGAGCAGTGTAATCATGCCTGCACCGCTCCCGACTCTCCCCCGGTGCCGTGGTGGGGGGGAAAGAGCCTCATCACTGCCTGCACCAGGTCCCATCAGGCCACAGCTCAGCCAAGAGCAGGCTGGGGACAACCACGGGCACCAGAGCTGGTTACCCACCTCCCTTCTTGGCCAGGGCTGGGGTCAGCCTGATCAGGGGGAAGGAAGAAGCAGAGTTTACACGACTATTGAGCAGACACTTGGTAGCTGATGGGATACACACCTGGAGAACTCGGACCACTTCTGCCAGCATCGGCCCCAGGCACCTGGTGGTGTAGAAGCCAGGCCCATCCTAGGGAAGGAGTGCAGCAGGAAGGCAGGTGAGTACAAACCGCAGGAACACGGCCTCTCTCAGCAGCAGCAGAGCTGCATTTCACAGCCCAGGCTGCAGTTCAGGCACTGACATGCAGGGCAGACACACAGAACTCCACTTCTAACAGTATGTTATCGACTGCTAGAACAGTTTTTTCCTGCAGGGCTCAGCAGTGTTTGAAGTTCCCACTTTGATGTTTTTATTTGCAATAGTGCCTGGAGGTCCCAAGCAGGCTGCAGAAGTCCCCTTGCTTCACCAAGCCCGACAGGCTGACAGGGGGAAAGGGTGCTCATCGCAAGCAAAACAGGCATAAACCAGTTGTTTCACCTCTGATATCGTTCACAAAGTCAGGAAGCAACAGACTAGCTTCTAACTGCCATTCAGGGAAGGATCAGATGAGGGTTAGAGAAGCAGCACTGTATCTCCACTGGTCTTTAGAGGTGCCTAGAGCACTTTTAGTCAAGCCAGTTTTCCCAGCACCACATGAGAGACCTGCTTAGCATTGCTGGCAACCTCACACATCAGTGAAAAGACCAATCCAAAAATAGATGCACCAAACAGCCCTGAGCCTTCCGGCTGAACCTCCCACACAGCTGAAATGGCATCACTGATGCTTTCTGCCATGGAGCATGAGACCAGCTCCATTTAGAGGGCCATGTGTTCAACAGCAGCCATCAGCCTAACAAGCCACTCAAAGCCCATGGCTTTTCTGAGGCTCTGCTGCATCTTCTTACAGATCACAGCGGTTTGTTCTAGACTCCTGTCTCGCTGTGCTGTGCTCAGTCTTCTCCCTCTGCTTGGTATGGCTCTTCCCCTACGCTTGCACGTGTATTTGTGCCCCTCTCACACAAGATTTAAATCCAGAAAGAGGAGGGTTACTGCTCACAGGCCCCTCTGTCCTTGCAACTTGCCAGGGAGAAGATGTGGTGAGAGTCCTGCCCAGACTCTGCTCCGTCTCGGATGCCACTACAGATTTCAGCCTCCTGGAGGCTGTATGGAACTGGAACAGCTCCTCGTGCTGGCCGATCACACTGTAGCCTTCCATGGCCACTCCAAAGGGAGAGATCACCTGGGCACCTGCCGCCTTCTAACCTCCATTTTTCCTTCTCAGCGCGAGAAGTGTATCTAGTGTATTCACAGCCACGTTTCAGCCTCCTCTCGGTGCACAAGCCTGCCCTTTTATTTATCATCCCAGCTCGTATTTTGTGTGGTGTTCCCTCACCTTTACCACGATGACGACTTTGCCCTGTTTGAGGCCAACAGCAACAGCTGAAGCAGCCGTGTCCTGGGATGTTTTGTCTGTGGTGATTATTTCCAGCAGCTGCATTTTGTCGACAGGGGAGAAGTAGTGCATCCCGATCACCTAGGGAGAAGGAAGAGCTCACGGTTAAGCATGGTTAACTTAGACTTCGGCTCCCAGAGTAACCTGCTGGGCCAGTCAAGTGCCCAACCGCAGAGGGAAGCGGGCCAGCATGGGCTGCAGGACCCACCAGCACAGCACACTATGCATTCAGCCACACGCTCCACCGTATTCCCCTCTGACGGGAGTGCTCTCCAACTCCCCTTCTCTCCTTGGCTTTCCCAAGGACACAGCACAGCCCCACAGCTCTTGCCTCAGTGAGGGTTTAGGTATAATGCTTATAGGACCAAGAGCGCTGCTCAGCTCTCTCTGTACTTGTTAATAGAGTCTGGCAGCAAAACCTGTCTGGGAATCTTAGCTGAGGTCAGTCCCCAGGCAAATTACAGGCACTGTGTGATCTGCACGTACTATCAGAGCTGGCAGAGGAGCCACACGCCTGGGAGGTGCTTCTTCTGGACTTTGAGAGTGGAACAGCAGTCACCGAGACAGATGATGAGCAGAGTCCCTGTGCTCTGCTTGTGAATGTTTTGCTTTGGGTTGGTTTTTTTTTTTTGGGTGATGAAGTGAATTTAAGGATGAGAAGACATGTTTCCAGAAACCTAATTACAGAGGTAAGTGCAGCCTTCCTCTGGGAACAGCATTCAAGCGGAGATTATTCGGCTGTGTGCCTCACTTTAACACAACCATGTAATCAACATGTCACCTTCATGCTTCCTGGAAGCTACACTTGGCACTAAGATCTGTAGAAGTCAGAGGCACCTTGTAGGAGAATTGCAGACTGCAAAACTAATTAAAGAAAATACCCTAATTAGTTAACTGATTTCCTATTAGTTTCCCAATAAAGAGCCATTACACAGGCAATTTGTACAGCAAGACAACGTTATTTGCAAGTATAAAAAACTAAGACTCAGTTTGCATTTCCAATGCAACTAAGGTCTGACAGCAAACCAGGAAGAGGCTCACAAAGGTCACAGGAACCTCCAACAGTGGGGACACACATTGTTACTCTACGGCCTTTGCAGTTGGCCACAGAACTTCTGCAGGAAGACAAGCAGCAGAGGCAACGTACTGACCAGGGCAGTACATGAGACCCTCGTAGGAGTTTTGGGAACCAGCCAAGGGTACCTGTGCTTTTGCATTGTGTAACACTTTCCGTCTGAGCTCCAGAGCTTCCCCCTCCTCCTGCCCAAGCTGCTACTGCCTCCCCATCCCACCTGTTTTAGAGAGGGAGATGGGATTATCTCACAGGAGAACTGCTTGCCCTTTCCTTCATTTTCTGCAGCGCCAGGTAGGCAAAGCAGATTCCTCAAACAAGGGGAAGCATTTCCCCCTTTTTATACCAAGGCTGCCTAGACTGGTGCTTAGCCCTCAGGAGGTGACTCCACCTGGTCACGCAGATCCCTCACACCACTTTGGGCACTGCAGCGTCATGTCTGGACTCCTGCTGCTACTCCCTGAAGGGTGCGGGCGTCCTGCAGGGCCTGTGTCAGATCTGCCAGCCTCACGCTAGCAGGTATCACAGGTACCCTCAGCAGTCACAGACAGCAATGAAAAACAGCACGCAGCTGACGCTGACTGCTCCCGATCCAGCACATTCACAGCCCTCAGGCAGTAACTCCACCAAGCACGTCCCTCAGGGCAGGCTGCTCCACATGAAGCAGTGTTCCTACTCAGCTGCGCTTGCCTGGGCTAAGGGATGAGGGTGCAGCTACTTTATATGCTCTTTAGACTTCAAGGAAAGGGATGAAGTCCTCTGCTCCAAACCTCTGCCACAAGCTGCTATGTTGCTCTCTGTATCCTGTTCACATGGATTATTTGGAGCCAGACAGAAAACGCCACCACCCTCTCAGGAGTTGATCCCATGGCTGACCAAGGCTTCAGTTTCAGCACCTCTGAGTTCAGCTTCCAGCCATCGACTTTTCTTCCTTTTTTTGCTGCTTTTTCTCCCTGAGAAGGCATTTTCCCATCACAGCAAGTCACTCCTATGTCTATGCCTAATCAGTTTATCAAAATGACTTAAGTCTTCCTGGCTGAAGTTCTCTCAGCTTGAGTCCTTCCATAGCTTCTCTGCTCCCACGTGCATTAACGCTTCCTGAAGCATGCCGACCTCCCTGCTGCACCCTGCCTCGCCAACTTCCCACTGGGGATGAGTCCACCTTCCTCCCCTTCCTACCTGTCCAAGGACCACAAGCTCTTTGTTCAAAGCTTGCACTGAGGGCAGAGGATGAGCTGTTTCATGTTCTGAGGCAGAAGCAGAAGATCCCATCGCTCACCTACAGCAAAGCCAGTTTGCCACTAACAGGCAGCTGAACGCAGAGCGGACTCACAGCAGGCACATGGCATTGCACACTCACCTTCTCCGGCCTCTTGCTAACAGCAGCAATTTGGCTGATTGGGAGGGCAGATGTGTTACTGGCGAAGATACAGTGAGCAGGGATCACCTGTGGCAGGGAGTGGAAGAGACAGTGTAAATGCACAGGCTCCAGAGCACGATGTGCAGAGTCCTGAGAGAACAGTACCAGCTCCTGGTAACCCTGACAAACAAGGGAAACTTGATTTTCTCTGTCAGGGCAGACAGCATTAGAAACTAATTCTAAAGAAGCAGCAGGTCAAGTCAGCCAGACCCGACTTCCCCCAAACCCTCCCCGGGTCTACGATATTAGTCTCAGAGCCCTCATGTATCTGCCACACCATTGCGACTACATTAGATACTGCAGGGAGGGACTTCAAAAAGGCGCACAGACCAGCTCCTTTACCATACAGTTATTTCCTCCCAAGTGTGCTCTTGAACGGAAAAGAGCAGCAGCAGCAAGCTAGAGATAGTAAGTGAAGAACTGTATGTTGTGGAGATACTGGAAGACATTACTGTCATATCAATGTTTCTTTGGAGCAGCTCCCAGGAGCCAGGGAATGTCAGAACTGCCCCATTCAGCAAAGAATGAGCGACTCCTTATTGAACAGTGAATATCCTTAGTGAACAGGAAGGCTGCCCTCAACACTTACCCATGTACCGGCACAACTAGCTTGCACCAAGCACCAAACTGCAGCACAAAGGACATGTGACAAACCCAGCAGCACAGGACAGGACACCCTGAGTCTCCACATACAGGGGCCACATCCAGCACAAGCTGCTCAGAACTGATACTCACGGCCTCCACTTCCTTCAGCACTTTGTGCTTGATGTTAATGTCCTCGAACACAGCCTCGATCACCATGTCTGCCTTCTCAAAGCCCTTGTAGTCCAGCTGGCCAGTCAGGTTGCTGAGAATGGAGTCCCTCTCAAACGATGTCAAGCTCTTCTTCTTCACCTTGCTGTTCAGCCTAGGAAAGGACAGCTCTGTCACAGCTCCTGAGCAGGCCAGCCCAGACTGCTCGAGATGCACCACAACACCATCCCTCCTTCCTGGAGCTGGGACCCAAAACACCGTCTCCAAACCAGCAGGACTCTCACTCTGCCTGCTGGCCCCTCCTTCCTTCTGGAAAACGGAGAGCCATGCTCACACAACTCAGCTGGTGCATTAGTCTGAAGGTCAATTGCTGACATTCCTGACAATGCACAGCTGAGTACTATTACTGCTGAGCCAAAAGGACAGGGGAAAGAAATCCAGCTTTTCAGAAGTCTGACCCAATGTCTCCCCTGACATGGGCCTCTAGGCAGCCAGGATTACTCCCTCCCCGCTTAGCTCTATAAGCTACCACTAAATCTAAAAGCTAAAGCAATCACCTGTTAGGTCATCTACCTACCTAAGGGGCTAAGGCTGAATACACTGGGCCTATTTCACAGCAATATCCCAGCACACTGCATAGGGCAACCTTAAAAGAAAGCACTTCTGTGACATCTGATGGTAGAAGACTCCAGAGGAACAGAGGTGTCAGGAGTTCCTGACTGCTGCAAAGCAGAGGAGTATTTTGACTAAAGGCAGCCCCATCCCATTCCGAGCAAATTCCTTTTAACTCACGCACCCCTTGAAGACCTGCTGCTGTCCTCTGTCCAAGCCTTGCTGTGCTGTGTCCTTCAGAATGGTCTTCAGTCCCTTATCCACTGAAACCTGTGCGATCCCAGCTCCCATGAGCCCTGCTCCCAGCACAGCCAGAGTCCTGCACAGAAAAGGACCAGGGGACACATTCAGAACTAGAAGTAGCTGAATTTCCATTGTTACCATCAGACTCGCATAGATCCTGCCCACCCAGGCACTATTTTTAGTGAGGTCACGCAACAAGATTTCACTTATGGGCGAGACCTCCAAACTGCAGAGGGTAAGCCTTCTGGAGACTGGAAATCTCTCTGCTCTGCTACACTGCTTTTCAGGACTCTAAGGAGGACTTTAGCAGAGGTCCTCCAACTCAGGCATCCCACGCTCGCACTTACTTGACCTCTCGCTGAGGTGTTCCAAACTTGTTCTTCTTGCAGCGCACCTGCCCGTGGTAAAGTCCGATCAGCGCCTTGGACTCGTTAGTCACTGCAAGCTGGCCAAAGCTCTGGAAGAAAGGCAAGAGGGATGCAGAGAGTATGGCATCTAACAGCTGTCTCCCTTCCAGCACATGCACATCAAAAACATGGCAAGGGGAGAGCACAGCCACCTGTGCAACTGCACAGACTAGTAACCTGGTAGAAAAAGAAGAATGGACAGGGCATACATACTTCTGCAGAGAGGCACCTTTTGTGCTAAGCACAGCCCACTTTGCACCACTACCTCCCATATGGGCTGCCAGAAAAGCAGGAGCAAACTGCTTGTTCAATGTCCTTTCTGACGAACAATATAATTTAAAGCACCTAAAAGAGCGTGTACCTCTAACACTCGTGTCTGGAGGGGCAGGGGTTCTGTCAGGGAACAAGAGCAGCCGCAGTATTTCCGTGTCCATCTCCTTCCTGTCCACTGAATCATTCACAGCCCACTTCCACCCTCCCAGCACAGCTCTGGGAGGAGCATTCCCTGGCAGTTCACGGGGGTGATGGTAAGCCAGAAGTGACCCAGCTGCTTGGGCCGGCCAGCAGCTGCAGGGTCCTATGAGATCAATGCAGGAGCCACTTCTACTTCCCCAGCAGCAGGACTGTATTTCACTGACATGGGACCCTTTCTCCCCCATGTGCATCCTGCTGGGGCCATTGCCCCAGTGGCTTCCAGATGAAAGGGCCCTGCCCTCAGGCTTTGAGAAAAATATTTAAACAGGCCAATTCTCACTGACAGCAGTAGCCTGATACTATTTTCAGAGGATCATGGACAGACAACAAAATCAAAGGCCTGTGTAACCTCCCAGCACTCAGCATGAAACGGGAATGTAGTCAGGAAGACAAGACACACCATAAGGCAACAGAAAACTAAAGTTGTCTGAGCCAAGTCAGCTAGGGAAAGCTGCCAACGCAACCTAGTTTAGAGCAGGCTGTATCCTCCTTCACCACTGTCCCGTGAGTTCGAGGCTTGCTAAAATATCAGAAACACAGAGCCTGGAAGAGAGTCTGCAAGGCTCCTATCCTAGGGGAAAGATGGAGGCATTAAAAAAGACACGACACTGACACTTGTTATTCTTTAGAGGGTTCTGGGAAGATCTCCATCCTGCTGCTATTCCCAGGAAAAAAAACCACATTCATTCTTTTCTGTAAGGAACAGAGTATCCCAAGCCTTTTATTCAGCACCAGGCCAAACGTGGGTAGAATGCCTAACCAGAATAGATGGGGTGCACACGGGAGGTCACTGTTAAGGTAGGAGGCAGACAGCTACATCTCAGAAGAGGACTTTGTCGCCAGAAGACAACAAAAAGGGCTACTAAACACAGCAGGAAAGACTGTGGGGTGTGACAGACAGCAGTGTGAGAAGCCGGTGGAAGCCACAGCTAGTACTGCAGGGGACGGATGGATTTCACCGGTGGTTAAGGGGCAGTGACGGGGGAGATGACCCACGTGCAGAGATAACCAGACGGGAGCGTTGTGGGTCTTCTGGGGAGTCATGTCTCACAGAGCCAGCAATGTCCAGGTAACCACACCAGCGACACTGCGGGGGGCCAGGATTACCTCATCAGTGTCGGAAATACCAAATTTGAGTACAGACATAGCAAAACTGGGACCAATGAGGAAAAACTAATCAGGGGCAAGTTGTTTATTAAGGCAGAGAAAGGGAAGGATCAAGATGGCTGAGGATGAACAAGCATGGGAAAACAAAAGACTGTGTGTGTGTGTGTGTGTGTGCGCGCGTAAAATAAAAGGGTCACACATAAGCAAGCTGCTGGTGAGTACATTCGCCTGCTCAAGCCCTGGACCTGCCCACCACAGTCTGTTCTACCTCCACATTAAACTCTATTCCTGTTTTCCTGAGTGTGTCACTAGCAAACCTCAAGCAGGACAGGATGGCATTTAGGACATGAGCTCCATGTGCCAGCAGCTAGTCAGACTGGGCCCCGTGGCCAACTAATTAACAGATAAAACATCTCCAGCCAGCTACTGAAGGGGTGTGTGTGTGTGGGGGGGTGCATGTGCACCTACTCCTGCACGTGAACTTCAGTTCTGGTCAGCCAACCAAGAGGAACAGCGTCAGTCGTCCACATTGGCCATGCCTGTGAGCAGTTTGTTTGGGTGGGTGTCACCAGTAAAGGCACTGCGCTGCCTGTGCAGCCAGCCGTGCGTGTATGTACACTCTGCAATAGGATGTCTTCTATAATTATAATACCTGCTCAGCCTCACCACTGGCTGGACCTACGAAGGGGGAAAGAAGCAAGCAGAACAAGAGGTGAAGTCTTCTGGGCTTTAAAAGACTTGACTTCCCTGAACAGTCATTACTGGTGTTAAACAAAACCAATAGGCCGGGGCACTAAAAAACTGGGGGAAAAGGAAGAATGAAAATCGAGGCTCATTTCACAGAATCGCAGAACCACTGAACAGCTGAGGCTGGAAGAGACCTGTGGAGATTGTCTTGTCCCACCCCATCACTCAAAGCAGAGTCAACTGGCGCAGGCTGCTTAGGACTGGCCCCAGTTGGGTTTTTAATATTGCCACAGAGGGAGGCTCCGCAGCCTCTCTGGGCAACCTGTTCCAGCGTTCAATCACCTTTACAGTAAAAAGGTTGTTTTGCATCTTTAAGTGGAATTTCCTGTTTCAGTTTGTGCCCACTACCTCTTATTCTGCCACTGGATACCAATGAGAAGAGTGTAACTATGCCTTCTTTACTGCTTCCTACCTGGTACTTATACACATTGATAAGATCCCCCCGAGCCTTCCCTTCTCCAGGCTGAACAGTCTCCCAGCCTCTCCTTGTGTCCCAGCTGCTCCAGGCCTTAAATCATCCTTGCGGCCCTTTGCTGGACTCTCTCCAGTCAGCTGGCCCCTGGCCTGTACTAGTGCATGGGGTTATTCCTCCCCAGGGGCAGCACTTGGCACTTCCATCTGCTGAACTTCATGAGATTCGTGCCTGCCCAGTTCTCCAGCCTTCTGAGGTCCCCCTGAATGACCAGTACGGTGACTGGAGTGGCTACTGAATAGGTAAGTTCGACCAATACGGAGAGAGAAGTCCTGTTCTGGCTGAGAAACCACTACTGAAAAAACCCACCTAATTTTCAAATGTACCTGAAGTTATCAATGGGTGAAAAAGGACCAGCACAATGTATCTGGACTAGAAAACAGGACAAAGAAAAACAAGAGTAATGGAGAGTCAAACACCCTGAACAATGACGATGGTGAAAAAGGTGACAGAATAAACAGAATATTGGTAAAAATGAAAGTTAATTCTTGGAAGAAACTACTTGTTTGCACCAAATTGCCAGGGAAGACTGATGAGACAGAGCACTCTACCCACCCCTTGGGTTACCTGTCCCATGTGACAATCGGAAATAACAAACAGTGCTCAGACACACAGAGAAATCAAAGTCCTGTTATGCGAAACCTCGATCAGTGAACTCCGTCTGGTTATTCCCCACTCAAAGATAACAGACAGGAATGAGAAAAGGCACAAACTGTTTTCACAGCTGAAGAACCTTGACAAACAGTTCTGTTGTTCAAGACAGGCCTTTCTCACAGCCCCACTGCCAGAAGAAGGGGCAGGAAGCAAGACACCAGTTTGAGCAGCCTGTGATGAATATCATCCTTTGTGTGTGGTTAAACACAAATGCCCCCCAACTACACAACTTACAGTCACTACCAGGGATCTAATCTTACCTGGGATTCAGTGAGGTATCCGGCGTCACGCCCCTGATCAAGACCAATCTTTACAACCTAGTCAAAGGAGAATAAAGATATACTGCTGTTAAAGCATGTCTGCTAACAGCTACGCTTTAATGAGATTACTTGTTTAGCTGCACCTCCTGTTTTCACAAGTGACCTCTCCCCAGTATTCAAGGCACACTTCAGACTCCCTGGGTCCTGTCCATACTGTTCAGAGCAGAGCTATGAATCACCTTGTCCTTCTAGAATGGAAGAGCTACAACGGCAAGGAATTTTCTATCAGGTTAATTTTTTTTTTTTTTTTCCCCCCCCACATACCTTGTGGTTTCAGGAATCGTTTTCAGTAAGACCGTACTCCTGCAATGTCACTGCTCTCAGAGTCAGAGCGGGGCATTCACAGGGTTTGGAGAAGTCTTAGCGACAACTTAAATAGTGAAAAGTCACTTTAAAATAAGGATTCCACCACGGACAGTGTCTGTAATACAATGTCTGTCTAACTCGGGGGACTAGCTTTTAAAATACTGTGTGGTTAGCGCTATAAAAACTGCAATTTGTATTTTCCTGGCTTCAAACAGGTTAACCCAACTCTTTAGAAACCGTATAGGAAACCTGGAAAAACTGCAGCTGAAAGTTTCACAGACAAAGTATTCCAGCTAAGCCTTTCCTTGACTGGGATTTTTGATCTTCTCCTTACTGGTACCAGTACCACATAAACTGGTGATCATACTCTGGGAAGCTATTCTGAATTTTACCATGCTTGCTCAATACACCACACAGCTAGCACTCATCGAGACCGATCATCTGTGAAGATCAGGATGTATGGCTTGACTCGGAGGAAGGAACCATCTCTGTTGCCATATTATCCCACAGGTCCACTTTCACTGTAATTTCTTGGGCCTTGCAGTGGGAGTTACCTCAATGATCTTTAGCGGAGCAGGGTAGAGTCCTTTGGTTTGCTTCTGAACTTTGCTCTCCACTGTTTTGTAGACTTGCTGCCTCACAAATGGAAGAGCCATAGCATAGTCCGTTATCTCTGCAAGATGGGACAAAACATGTCTCAGCACAGTGCTATATGCACAACCAGCCTTTAAATGATTAGCCTGAAAGTTAAAGAGTATAGATGTGAACATGGCACATCTGCAACAGAAACGTGCACCTGAAACTCCACCACAGGTAGCGCAGTCTGCTCAGAAGGGTTTCTATGGCTTGTTCTACAGACAAGTCTCACTTAGGGCTAAAGTATCCTCCTCGCACAACTGGTGACAGACTGAGCTCTGTGGAGTAGAGCTCACACAGAGATGTCATCGCTTCTGGGCTCTGCTAACTGCATAAGGGTGCTGCTGAAGAGGATTAGTAAAGAGCAGACCCACGTGCCGCTTCCCACTTGATTACACAAGCTTGGTACAGAACTTGCTACTATAACTTTGAAGATGGAGAGTCCTCTGGAGGTAGCTGCTGCTCTCTCCCCATAGCCTGGCTCCCTTCTAGTACACTTCAGGAGCCACCACGTGCAGCTCTGGCAACACCCCCTGAAGATCAGGTCTGCAGAGGAATGTCTTCTCTACCAAACCACCTGAGGGTCAGTCTTGTCAAGAGACAATTACAACACGGAACAACTTTGTTTTGAAAATGGAATGAAGTAGGAGCACAAAGACGTCCCTGAGAAGCAAGGCTGGATGACACTCACTGCAGTCCCTTGGGATTTGGCTATGATGTCCACAGACTTACTCTGTATTAGCCCTTTCGATCTTTTGGAAGACACAGTCCTGTTGGCTAGTCCTCTGGCAAAGCCAATTGCTACCTCCTCCAAGTACTCAATCGTCCGTGCTTCTGGAGCCTTCACACCTGGCCCTGTGAACAAGAGGGAAGTCTTGAGGAAACGCAGCAGTTATCAGTGATGAATGATGATGCAGAAAAGCAAGGATGAGACAGCAACGCGATGTTCCTCTGAGTTGCTACCGCTCTATTCCCCCCCCCCGCCCGTTTGACACTTCTTGATTATGAACAATGATGGAAAGGCTCAACAGGCAACTATATGAAGGCCCCAAGGCATTTAATACCCACGGCATTACACAGGAATGCCAGAATGCCATCTCCCAATGGGAGCAGAAGCAGTATGCCACTTAAACATCAATACTACTTTCACAGAGCCATGGAACAGCTTTGGTTAGAAGGGGACATGAGAGGCCATTCGGTCTGACCCACTGCTGAAAGCAGGGCCAAGTTCAAAGTTAAAGCCAACTCTGGAATTAGGTTAGGTTGCTCATGGTCACGTTCTGCCAGCCTCTGAACACCTCCAAGGATGGACGTCCCATCACCTCTCTGGACCCCTGTTTCAGTGCCTGACCATCTTGTTGCAAATTGTGCCCTTTATTCCTCAGCCTTTTACTTTGTGTAATTGCAGGCACTGCTGTGTCTCAACAGAACTTAAGTGTTCTGCCTCCCCTCCCTCTTGTTGCACCTCTCCTTTCTGATGCGGTACAGGAAGTCTGCACAACTAAGCTATAGAATCATAGAATCATTAAGGTTGGAAAAGACCTCTAAGATCACCAAGTCCAACTGTCAAACTTCAAACAAGTTGTACCGACAGTGTTGCTATTAAACATACAGACAACTGTTATGAAGCACTGTGTCCCTGAAAATTACCTGTGCTGGAGCTGATGTCCAATGAAACCTCAACCTTTGACCTCAGGTGCAGGAAATCTCTCACTTTAGCTCGTGCCACACACAGCTCACCTAGCCAGGCTCCAGGTGATGGGCCATCCATCTTGTGGCCCACCTGTGCTAACTTAAGGCTGTCCCACAAACAATGAAGGAAGCTACCACAAAACGAGTTCTAGCGATCTCTGAGGGTGTGCTGCAAAATTTGCAAGCACAGGACTTGTATCATCAGTACAGGAGGATGGAGTACAGGCCTGAAAAGGCAGTTGTGTGAAGTTGCTGGAGGCAAATACAATGAGTCATTAATGATTTCCCCTTTTCAACACCAACAAGCCCTGGACTTTGATGCTGCAGCTGAAGAAAAGAAGCTGTTTATTTGAAAGCCTGAGCTATAAGAACTTTTCTGGCAAGGTGGTCAAACCCACATATGTGGGTTTACTTCACTTGTGGTTGCCTCTCAAGATTTTGTAGTGTCCTAACCCAGGAGGAGCTCCAAGTTGTCGACTCACATCTGCTTTCTTATATAAAAGGCACATGCCAGAATTAGATCTGGGCACAGTAGTAAATAGATCAAGAGAATGCTGTAGAGCTCCCTACTGAAGGGGAGCTGATTGCAGCCCGTGAAATTGCCTCCTGATTAATGCTGTCTCTCTCCTTCAAAGCTTTCTATAATCAGTTAAAGCATCACCCCAGTTCAGGCTGCTTTTGCCCAGACTTTGAGAATGAAAATGAGAATACTCAGCAGAAAGCCTTCTGGCACTGGCTGCTATTTGAATGAACAAGGAATGCCTCTAATACTTGCATATAATTTGTTTTTTTTTTTTTTGTGTTCCTCCTACATGCTCATCTGGTCTGAGCTAGGATTCCAAGCAGCTCTTCAGAAAGTTGAGGTTTCCTTTAAGCAAGCCAGTGTAACCACTAGTATAAAAAGCCACATTTCCTGGCTCTTAAAAGGCAATTCACATTTAAGCCAGTGTACAGTGGTAAAGTTTACTCAGCCGATTTTAACTCAAGCCTGAGTACCAGTGATCCATTTTACAAGCCAGAATACAGCTAAGGACATCTCATCCAGCTGAACACTGGCATGCGAGACAGAACAGCCACAGGGCCTTCCTTGCACTTCTCAGGGTAGGCAGCAGCACCTTTTCTTTTTGTTTATTTTCTTCAACCTCAGGAGCTAAGGGCCACCGGGGAAACAAAGCTCAGCGCAGCGCGCCTGCGTGGCAGCACCAGCGGTTTCCATTCTAACTCCTGGCTGCAGCTCCTTAGACCTTTCAGGGGAGGCTGTGGAGTGTTTGCCCCTCAATTTAGTCACCTTCCAAGAAAGCCCCCCTAGTGAAGGAACAGCAGAAACAAGAAATTATTCCCTAGCCCACTCAGCACTTGGAAGTGCAATTTGGTCTGCAGTTTGCCAGGAATTTCTGTATCGAGCTTAAAGTCAGTTGGCAATTCAGAGCACCTAAGCCAAGCAATTGGCTTCTTCTCAAGATCTTGTCACAGAGATTAACATCTACAGGCTGCATAAATGTAGGCATCAGTCATCTATTCTCCTTTCATTATGGGTTGCAGTCTGTCCCTCTGACATGATAAATGAGGAATGCAGGTTCTTATCTGTATAATTAGCTTATGCAAGAGAGCCAGCAGGCCTGCCCTCTACGCTAACCTTTCCCTATTCACTCGGCTTTAGCAGGAGCCTGACATTTCAAGGTCCCCGTGCGCACGCCTCTATGGCGGGGACGGAGATTGCACTGCAGAGCGTGGCAAGGACTGTGCAGTCCCTATGCTTTGCCCCCACTAGACGGATGGCTGCACTGATGGCTTCTCAACCCATTTCAGTGAGGTGGAGACGTTAACTGTCAGGCAGCACATCAAGCAACTGAGAGGCATCATGTCTGACCTAGTGGGTCCACTAGCTGGTCAACCAGACCCATCTTCTTGGCTCTGTCAGCACGGATGTTCCTTCCGGTCAGCATCATATCAAAAGCAGCTGGAAGTCCCACCTGGAAGGGCAGAAAGGGGATTTCAGAATGGGAGCATGCCATGCAGCGGAACAGGCTATCGGGTAGAGTTCTTCCTCCTACTCACCATCTTTGGCAGCCTCTGAGTACCCCCTGCCCCTGGCAGGAGACCCAGTAACACTTCAGGTGTTCCCAAGATTGTTTTCTTGTCCTTTGTTGCTATTCTGTAGTGACAGGCAATGGCAACCTTAAAAAAGGGAAGAGAAAACGAAAGGTTTCCCTGTGAAAGACCACAAAAAAACTGGGCATCCATCACAAAGGTCTCTTCTACACACTGCCTCAACTTTCTTTCTGACCCTAACCCAATTCCCTCATTCAACTGCCCAAATTCCCTCTGTGCTCACTGATGGCTTCTTCTAGGAAGAGAAGCGCACACAGGACAGATGACAGCAAGCAGCTATGACATGAACAAGAAACCACCAAACTGAGCCAAGCTATTTTCAAATCTCATCTAGACCACCAAGGGCTAAATCCATTCACTACACTGAGTGCATGGTCCCACTTACAGATCAGCCATGATACTTGGTTTATCACTGGATCACCAACTCCAGATCTGCCCCCACAGTGCTTGTAAAAAGCTGTGACTGCTTGAGAAATCAGAACTGAAGAGACTCTATTCCCACAAGGTTCTTCTGTTTTAGTAACAACTTTGCTCTGGGAATTACCACAGAGTCTTTCAGTTTACAATATCCTAAACGGAGATTACGAAGCAAATACTGCACCCAGATGAAGTGGCAAGCGATGGTGCAGAGTACGCAGGCCAGGGTGGAGCCTGGCCTGGCTCCCCACACTCATCCCTCTCGCAACAGCCTTTAAAAGAATAGAAGTTGCTGGGACACGAGACTCAGTTCATCCGAAAAGCAGCAATTTCCAGCCTGGACTCTGCCAGCAGCATTTATCCAGATCCCACGCCTGCTGGAAACAGCCGGTTTTCCCCGGGACACTCATCTAAATATTAGCCTGGCCCACACAAATTCATATTTGATTAGCTGTCTTCAACAGAAGCAGAAAAATTAGCATGACAGAGCCCTGAAGCACAACCAAGCCATTAACTTGCCACAAACTCATTTGAATGGATGCAGCGCACCCACGTCAGGTCTCAAATCCCTGTTACACTAAGTAGTCCTGCAGGCATCGTTTGGATAGTTTAGAGAACCAGCGCTATCAACTCCCACTGCTGCTTGTCAGACGCAGAATTGTTCAGTACCTCCAGTCCTCCTCCCAAGCAGGAGCCACTGATGGCAGCAACTATGGGTTTTGGAGACTGCTCAATTTTTTCTAGCATCTTCTGTCCTTCCTGAGAGAGCTGAGTCACTTCCTGAGAAGTCTTGCAGGCTTCAATCATGCTGCAGTGAGGCAGAAAGGCTGATCGGAATTGGAAAAGCACTGACAAAACACCAGTAAAATGGAGACTGCTTCAAGCAGTTTGTTCCCCTTTTCCCACAAAGCTCCCGTGACTGACAGACAGGCAGGCAAGAGCTATTTAGTTCCCCAGTCTTAGGTTAACAGACAACACAGGAAGACTACTAAATTCAGTGGGTTAAGTCCCTGCGTGCTGACACTGGGTTGTGCCTGCAGGCAGTGAATGAGTTCTTGTTTCAGAGCTTTGAAAGCCTTTGGGGGAGAGGAGGAAGGGTCATAGGAAGCCTCAAAGCACTTGCCAGGAAGGGCGGAGGGGAGAGCCCAGGATCACTTTTTAGAGGAGCAGATGGCCAGCACTCCAATGTTGTGCTCCGCCAATTAGAGACTCCCTGTGCCAATTATTCTCATGGAGGCTAGCAGTGTTGGCCAGGCAGGCACAATTCAGGGGGCTCGTAGTGTTGAGACCGGCAGACACCTCTTAAGCCTGTCCTTTTGCTCCGCTCACCAGCTCTGGCTACTGCCTCCTTCCCACCACAACACACATCAAGTCTCTGCCTCTGAATACAGCCAGCCAAAAAGGTAATGAGGTTTTGAAGGGCCTATCTGTAATTCACCTTCTTCCCCCAGAGCTTTCTGGTTTTTACTGTCTTTAAACAGCTATCCTGTCCTGCCCGATGTCAGGACTAGGAGCCAACGGCACTCCTGGTCCCAGTGAGAGCACCCACACGGGTCATCCCACACCCTGCAAAAGTTACCCACGCTGAATCGCCTGGGAGGCTGCTCAGATGCTCCACGTGGCAGAGCACCAAACCCTGCCTATTCAAGGGGCCAGGTTGGCAGATTGCCAGGCACTCAAACCCAGCTTAAATGAAGTCCTGCATGTAAATTATCTGCTCTTGTTGTGTCCCAAACCAAAAGACAATGCTCACCCCAGAGCCAGGAAGGGTTTTTCTGGCTGCACCCCAGCATGCAGGAAGGAGCAACCGAGTGTTACAGCCAAATGGGGTTTAATGTCTAGCCATGTTCCTCTTTATCAAGGTCCTAACTTCACTTGAGCAAGTTCAGCATCCTGTGCTCCCGGATTTCATTCCCAGCCTCTGCCTCACCCCTGGGGAGATGTCAGTGACAAACTGCTCAGACTTCACAGCACACCAGACCGCTGTCCCTGCATGCTGGACTTCAGAGAAAGCTCCAGCAGGCAACATAAGGCCCCCATACTTACTCAATATCTGCTCCAGCAATGAAAGAGCCTGGCTTTGAAGAGATGAGGACAGCACTTTTGACAGCTTCATTGGCCCAGATCTCATTCATTACGTCGGTAAACTCCGAGTTCAGCTGCCTGGACAGAGTGTTCACCTGGAGGCAGCAAGCAAGCGCTGTCAATAGGGAGCCCAGCAGACAGCAAAGTTTAACCTCTGATTAAATACTGGACTCAATCATCATATCATCAGAAAACTTGCACAGAAGACAGACTGACAACAAAAAACCAAAGCCAAGAATAGGTCTAAATAGATTTTGCCAAGCCAGTATAGGAGCAGGAGCTCTACAGCAGCAACCTTTCAAGATTTGCCTTCTGAAAAGCAAAATTCCTGGACCATCCAGGAATTCACCCAACAGCCAGACCATTGCTTGGCACAACTGTAACGCTTCTGGGACCCTCAAATCGAGCCCAGATTTGCTATAAAAGTTAGTTCATCTTGTGTCATAACACAGCAAGACAAAAACCTCCAAGATGAAACCATGCAGCAGGTCATCAAGTAATCTGTTATTAAGAAGTTCCTCCTTAATCTCACCAACAGCGGGTTTGTGACCTCAAACACAGGTTTTATGAGCTTCTGAGCTGTTTTTTCTCCTATATAACAGACACTCTCCTTAACCATCTTGAATCCCAGAACTTAGTAAGATTTAGCAGTATCAAGTGCCAGTGAGAGAGACAAGTTAGCTTAGTACGTACAAAACATTTCCACAAGGCATTTTCAGATGTCTCATTAAACGCCCAAATGCTTCCTCTCCTATCTCTACTTGGCTGGCAACTTCGAAAGGCTGTGGGTTAGGAAAGTTCTTAGTCTTAAATTAGACTTTTCAATGCCTTCGCCACACAACTGCTATTACTGCCATTTCCACTGATATGCCCATCAACCACAGCTAGCTAAAACAGTACCTTTGAATTTGGTGTGTTGAAGCGTACAACAGCGACGTCTCCTTTGATATCATAGCTAACGTGGGTTCTGGCTGGAAGCAAACAGAAACGTGTTACCAGCTTATGCTCAGCGGGTTTTAAGAAAGAAAATGAACTCACATAGAAAAGCTTTACACTTACTCTGAAGAGCACTGGAGGTGGAGATGTTACGGCAAGCATAACCTAAAGAAAAGAAGTTGCAGATGTTAAAGGAATTCTCGGTAGTTTCAGCTTAACTATCTTTTATTAACGCATCCTCCTATCTCCCCTCATCTGCTGAGTACAGCGTTTTGGAAAATCATAGCATCATAGAATCATTAAGGTTGGAAAAGACTTCGACGATCACCAGTTCCAATCAAATCCTGAGTATGAGCCAGTTCCTTCTCTTACTGCTTGACCTGTGCCACCACCAGGGTTCAGCAGACTCCACGCTACTGAAGTGACCTTCACAGCACAGATTCCACACCGCAGCCTCCAACACCAGCAATGCCAAACTGAGGGCAAAAAAAACCCCCCAGAACCTCAAAGTCTCCTTCCCAAAGAGCTGACAAGAGACGAAGCGGGCAGCACACACGGGTGTTTTGCCTTTAGTATGCACAGTTCAACACTTCTTCCACACTAAACCACAGACCTTGCTGTACTTTGGGGGATTTTCAGGCCTGCAAGTTAAACTTTTCTGCAAATCAAACATAACTGCCCTAGTATGTTTCTGCAAAAACACACTCTTGTGCCAGTGAATGGTGCCACCCCAAGTATTATTTCACAGATCTCAGGGTATACACCTGGTGAGCCACAAAAAGAGCACACAAAATATTTATTCTCGCCTCCATCTATCAACAAAATGCTTGATCCTTCTCTACTAATTACATATGGAAGCGCCTAGACAAACTTGTCGTGATTCAAAGCACTCAGAAAACTCAGATCACGGTACGAACAAGTTCTGCCCACAAATGAAATGCCACTTCTCTGCCTCATACATCCCAGATCTCCTCTTTTTCTGCTGAGAAATTGTATTTGGCCTGATGATTCCTCTACAACCATGAATCTCAGTTTTATTCAAGCGACCTTGATCTTGACCGAGGATCCTCTGACAGATCTAGGCTGAGTCCCTGCCAAAGCTGCTTTAAGTCTGAAATCTAGTAAAAGCGTTACTTCTTAAGCACCATATGCACATCTATCGACTGGAACACAGCCATTTAGCTGGGGGAGGTTTACTGCTCAATGCTGGTAAAGCGTTCAGGAATGAAACATTCCCATTCCCAGTGGAAAGAAGGCAGAAAATCCAGTACTGGGAGAACAAACTCAAAACCTCAGCTGCATCTCACCGAGAGGCACTTCCCCCTCCCCGCAGCCCCGTGACGCGGGCCTAGGGCTGGAGCTCCGCTGCACTTTGTCCCTCTTTCCACTATGTCCCCCATGCTGGCAGCAGGGACTGACCTTTGCGCTCCATTCCCTGAGCCCAGGATACACGGTGCGACGCTGTGGGGATGGAAATTCAGTGTCAACCTGTCCGGGCAGATGGGTTTGTGTCTGCGTGCGCGTGTCATGTGCCCACAACACCATTTTATAAACAAAGAGTGAACTGGTTTCCACTCCAAAGCTACTTTAAAGTATTTCTGGACTACGACAATAACCAGATCGTGATTGCTGCAGCCAACTTTAATTTCCTTAAACTTTTTGCGTGCTAAAGTCAGGTACTCCCGAAACTAAGTGCCAATGCTCATTTCCCACAAAACCGAGCGTGGTCTGACAACAATTCCTCTGCTGACAGATGCTCTTCAGCAGAATATTTTAACTCTATGAAAGCCATGCAGCCCTGCTACTTTAAAAAGAAGGCAAGGACTGAACAATCTTACTGAATTCACTCACTTCAATCCTGTATTGCCGCACAGCAGGAAGGAGAGCGAGACCAAACAAATCTCAGCTGCAAGGCAAGTGATAATGTTTTCCTTCCACACCCCCAGTCAGGCGCCTGCGAAGGCTGGGATGCGGGAAGGTAAGCAGCACGTCGCTCTCCAACGCTTACCGAGAGCAAAGTAAAAACTACATCACATCCAAAACACACAATCTGAATTAAAAATAAAAAGTGAATGGATCAATTAACTTTTTTCTCTATAGTCTAACACGCTTTCCTCTTTCGTATCAGTTTCCAAACAGACTGCTTCCACAAAAACCGTAAGCCTTAAATTCCACTTTGCCTTTCAGTTCTAGCAAAACAAAAGACATGAAGTGGGGAAAAAAAATATCAAGGGCACGACTGAACAAATCTCACTACATTTTAATATAAACTCTTCTGGGAAAGGTACTGCCATTAGAGTAACAGCTGCTTAATTCTTGAGTGAGGTTTCTTTAGCCTGACAGTATTTTATTTTACAGCCCAGAATACTTGTGGAAAACTCGCCTAAAACTAAAAGCACGTTTACTTGGTCACAGTCACCGCACATCTGCTTTAGGCGTTGATTCATTCAGCAGTACAACAGTAACTTGCCAAGATTGGAGCCAGAAAATCCTCCTTGAAAAATCCTCCTTTAGAATACTGAAGGAAGCAGCAGCAGGCCAGATGTATGCTTCTGCCATTTCGCTAACATTCACTCTAGAATTAAAAGCCTTGAATATTGATTCCATTTTCACTATTTCACTCACTCTGATTAAAAGACCGTCTAGAGACGGAGACACCAACGCTTCAGACAGTTGCTCTCAGGATTTCGCCGAGAGCTCAGATGCAGCAGAGAACAGAGAACACCCCTTTCACACAGCCTAGTCGGGACCTGTTTCTTCCCACTTTCTCTTTTCTCTGTTGTTTCCCCGGCTGCTTTCCTGTGCAGCACTTCCCCTTCCCGCCCTTCCACTCACCCAGACACGGCATGGCCCTTGAAGCGGGAACAGCATCCATGGATAGCTCAGGAGAAAAGCCTTCTTGCAGTCCTGGACCAAGCCGAGCACCAGTGCAGCAAACCAGCCGAAGCTCAGGACAACAACCGCCCACACTTTCAGCCTGTACCTGCGAGCTGACGGCACAGAGCGCTGAACTGCGAGACAGGAAGCTTTTGACAAACTGAGCTTTCCCTTCCCCTCTGGGAACCTGCTAGCACACAGCATGTGGCTCAGCAGGTATGGCCAGCTCAAGCTCACGCTGCTTTCTGACTGCTCGCTGCCTTCTGCACACTTTTTGGCCTGCCCCGGCGATGTCTGCATCCAATTTAACAAATGCTTTGTTAGGGCAGAGCAACGCTACTAATTACGGCGAGCGACAGCGTCCTCACAGCGCTCCAGGACTGTTTGCGATGAAGAATATTGTTATAACAAGTCCAACCAATGACAGCCCGAGCACTCACTGCAGTTACCACGGTTCTGCTCATCACCGATTGCAGCACCCCACTCCTGCAGCAACCAGCTCATGTACAAACTCACTCCAACACTGCACACAAAATGGGTATTAGGTTTAAACGAAACGCTGCTAGATTTCGATTCGATGTCGATACCCTGAGGCCCTTCAAAGTGCAGAAATGAGAAGCGGTTTCCAACGCCTCTGAGCCTTGCCCTCCAGCCTTCCGAGGGGCACCTGGTGACTCCTTGATTTGGTGGCTCTGTGAGGAGCCACGACCTGGCTCGCTGCAGGCACTGCGAACACGCAGGTGCACGCCGAGGCCCTGCCTGGGTCAGCGATCGCAAGGGAGCGTTAGGTGACGGCTGAAACCGCTTGCATACCAAAATAAAGACAGATGGTGGGCACCTGGAAATGCAGACGCGCCTGGGGGTGTTCTCCTACCCACCCGGGGACACGGGGGTACCCCCGTCCCACAGACACACCTGTGTGCCTGGAGGAGAGCCCCAGGATCCAGACATCCAAGGACATGGGGACACCCCCCCCCAGGCATACACACACAGGCAGCGGGGACGGACACACACACGTAAGGATGGATGGACACGCTCTCCCTGCTGACCAGGTCAGGTGCAGAGGGGAGGGTCCCCGGAAAATCTCCCCATCCCACGCAGGGTCACAGGGACCCCCCCCCACAAGCGATTCCCAAAACGTGCCCACGTGCAAGGACACAGGGACCCGTGGCCGGGCACATGAAGGCCAGCCTGCCTCGGGGACCGGCGCCGGAGCATCTCCCCCGTAGGGGCACACCCACACCCACGCAGGACTCCCCCCCACCCCCCCGTGGCCCCCCAAGACGTGGAGACGCAGACCTCTGCTCCAGGGAAACCTTTTCGGTGG
>WEKW01012293.1:315379-343471 GCA_013389905.1 Sula dactylatra | reverse complement strand
GGTGGGTGGGGGGTGTGTGTGGAATATTGGGGGATTTGGGGGGGTAAGCGGGTGTGTGGTGTGTGGGGGGGTGCAGCTTGTGTGCACTGTGAGTAGGTGGGGTGGGTGGTGCGTGAGCGTGGATCGGAAGGGTGTTGCAGTGTGTGCGAGGGTCACAGAATCCCAGACTGGAGGGGGTGGAAGGGGCCTCTGGAGATCATCCCATCCAACCCCCTGCTCCAGCAGCACACCCAGAGCAGGGGCACAGCACCGCGTCCAGGTGGGGTTTGAATGTCTCCAGGGAAGGAGACCCCACAGCCTCTCTGGGCAGCCTGTGCCACTGCTCTGGCACCCTCACGGGAAAGGGGTTTTTCCTCATCTTCAGGTGGAACTTCCCATGTTCCAACTTGTGCCCATTGCCCTTTGTCCTGTCGTTGGGCACCACTGAAAAGAGCCCGGCCCCGTCCTCTTGACACCCGCCCTTCAGATATTTATAAGCATTGACAAGATCCCCCTCATCCTTTTCTCCAGGCTGAACAAGCCCAGGTCTCTCAGCCTTTCCTCAAGGGAGATGCTCCAGTCCCCTGATCATCTCCATAACTCTCTGCGGGACTCTATCCAGTAGTCCCAGTGTCAGGGGTGTTGTGTGTGGAGTTGGGGCTGTTGTGGAAGGAGGGCAGATGCTGCAGGCTCTGGAATGAGCTTCACCCGGATTAATATGTGTGTGTAGGGGTTCCCTGTGGTGCTTGGGGGGCAGCTGGGATAGCGCATGTGGGAGGTGAGGCCAGTTTGGTCTGTGGGTGCGTTGTGGGGAGAGCGGCTGTGCAGCGTGCCAGGCGTGGGGCTGGTGCGGCTACTTATTTTGTGAGTTGGGCAGGGAAGATCTGGAGAAGCTTCAATCAGGCGTGGGGAGGGAGCTCGGCACAGCTGGAGGAAGAGCGCTGTTGCAGAGGGGTAATACAGAGAAAGGTGCCAGGGTGGATGAGGTCTGTTTTCTGGACCTTTACTGATGTGAGGAGCCCAGGTTTGGTTTGTGGGGTGCCAGCGTAGCTGGAGCGGGCTGGGGAACGAGGCATGCTGCATGGCATGTCGCAGGTGCGGAGCTGTAGAGTGTGAGATGTAAACCTGGAAGGGGGTGGCTGGCAGCTTATGCTGGGTTTTGAGAAGCTGTAGGAAGCCGCGATATCTGAGTGGGCTGGGCTTGGGGGGGCTGCAAGTGTTCTTCTAACACTCTAGGGAAAAATGTGTATTTGGGGGAGAGAGTGCTGTTAGCTTGAATGCTAAAAGCATGGCAGGATAAGGTGAATGGTGCTGTGAAGCAGCCAAAGAGCTGGAGCTGCGGGGACTGTTTTTTGCCCTCAGCAATAAAAACTGCAGATTAAGTTTTGTTTGTAGGGAAACCCTGTTTTGGAACGAGCTTTGGGAAAGCTACAGAGGAAGTTTTTAGGGTAGCAGGTGCCATCTTGTTCTGTTTCCCATGGGGATAAGCCATGGTAGTTACTGAGGTTAGCACCAACAGTTAAAACGAGGAGTAGAGCCATGAGATTGTGCCAGGGAGAGTGTATCAGGAGAGTCACGCTGGCAGCGAGATTGGCTGGGCGCTGGGACAATTTTCCAGTGGGGAAGCGGTGGAGCAGTTATTGGGAGGGGAATCAAACACTGCGCTGGCTGCTGTTTGTACAGTGCTGGGTCACTGGGGAGATGAGTATTTATTTACAGGAACATTTGCAGGCCACAGTCAGAAGCCAGACTCCTCGTGTGTTAGATGCTGTTCAGAAAGTGTAATAGGAAGTAATTCTCTGTGCTGCTGCCCTCGGAGCGTCTTCTGTTTCTTCGTTTTTTTGGCTCTGTGTGAAGCAGGTGGATCGCTTACCTCGAAATTGTTCCAAATAGACCAGATTGGAGTAATATCAGTCTTTCTCCACCTCTCTAGGTATCAAAATGAGTTCCATGCTGACCCATGCCATCAGAAACCTCCCTGCTTCCTCAGCATGGGCCACCAGGGTCTGTAAGTATCTTTACATCTATTGAAAGCTTGAATTGGTGGATCATAAAGTTCCAGTTTAAATGTTGGGTTTGGAACAGATGCTTGTATCTGAATCTCTGTTCTGTTGTCATCTTAAAAAACATGACAATGTTTTTTTTAAAATAACCAATTCCATTGTTGCCATATTTGTCCCTTCCCGCATCAGATGTGGGAGGAATCTCATCTTAACGGGTAATATGAACTATGTCGTTTTTATGAACAGAGTAAACTAAAAAAATATCTCTCAGATGTTCAGGTGCAGTTGTCTTACTATGGCATTATCTTATTTTTTAACAGTTCTTACAGCAGCTAGAAATGTTTTCAGCATTTCAGGTTTGACAGACCCTATTTTTTCGTTTCTTGTTTTCAGTTGCTCGATCGCTCAGCTGCTCTTCCAACTTACAAGCCGCAGGTAAAGTGAAAATACCAGGAATCTCAGTGGGTCTGTGCTATTGAAGACTATTTTTGAAGCCGCCTTCCTTTTCCAGAGTCTCATTCGACACAAATCTCAGAAACGCAGTGCAGACAGCTTTAGAGTGCCTCGCAAAGGTTGCAGACAAGAGAAACTACAGGCAAACCACTGTCAGCAGCAGAGTCCTCCCCACCTCCGCATGCCCCTCGCTCCCAGCAGCTGTGCCCAGTCCGGAGCTCACGCCCCATCGTCACCTGATGGATTGCTATTTCTAGAACCTAAACGGGGACACTAAGCTCGGGGTTTATAAGCTGTCCGGGCATAACCAGATCGCTTGCCCAGAGGGGAGGGGGTTGTCCCTGACAAGGAATAGCTTGTGGAATTAGCTCTGAAGTCCAGCGAGACCAGTAAGAGGCTCAGGTCTTGGTGGAGCTGCTAAGCACACACGATTACATGGGTTTTTTAGCTGTGGCCCTTAGTGAGCGGTCGGGATGATCTGGCATTCTGGGGTTCGTTGTGAGGGGGTTGCTCGGGTGATTAATGCTTTGAGCTGCCTGGATTTTGGAAGCTGGCCTAGGCAGCAGCTCCCCCTCGTCCCCTCGGCTTTACACGTAGAGCCTTGTATGACCCAAGACAGTGCTGGAGTTTCATATTGATGCTCGCGCTTGCTTGAGCACAGTGTTTAGTTGGACTTAATCTGCTTTTATGTGTCTCTGTCTTTTTCCTGCTTGTAAAAGGAGCTGCCCTGTGCCACTGTACATGCTCGTTAAGATTGGCAGGCATGGTTGCGTTAGGAAATTCCCATTGAACTCTTTGTTAATCATCACTCCAGAAGAGCTCTGACAGTGGCCTCTCGAACGATACTATATCATGACATGCTTTGTTTTGAACCTGGGGTGCTCAGACACCTTACGGAGAAGTAGCAAGTTACCCAGAGCAACTATACGCGCTCCTCTCACTAATGCTTTCCTGTGGGAGTGAAAGTTAGGCGACTTCTTGAACTGTGTTTTGATTTACCTTGAATTATCTCACCTTTACTGTGCAGCAGAGCGCATACGTAGGCAGTTACTGTGGAAGGCAGGTTGCTGTTTGCAGTCCTTGCTGCTCCGCAAGTGAGAGATCATATGAGATCTTACTCAGGCTTTGAATTTGCTCCACCTCATCCATATTCTAAGCTGGGCAGAAGTTTTAGAGGTGTCTCTTCCTGCAGCATTCTTGTCAGTGGTAACAGAGGCTGGGAATTATGTGCCTTTATTCTCAGCTGTGCCGTTGCCTCAGTGGAGCTGTAGATGAAGCTCTGATGATGGGGGAAGTACTGAGTTGTTAAAGCATTTTTCACAGGTCACATAATTAACCAGAGACCAGATTACAGCCCAGGTGTCCTACCTACTCTGCTCTTGACTTAGGTGCCCAAAGAAAACAATTTCCCTAGTTTTCTTGTAGTTTTAACAGAATCTTGCTTCAAGCTTGCTGCTATTCTTGTTAATAATCACTTCTTTCTTAGCAGTCCAGCCTAAGAGTAAGAAAACCTTAGCCAAAAGTGGTGTGAAGAATATCGTTGTGGTAGAGGGCGTCCGTATTCCGTTTTTGCAGTCTGGCACCTCGTAAGTATAAAACAACAAGAAAATACGTGCTGGCTTGGTTAATAGTAGGATCTTTCTGAGAAAAAATTGGCTCGCTTGTTCATTTTAATGTAGTTATTCTAACGTCTAAAAGTACTGACATGGCAATGAGCGAGACTGCTACAGTTATTCCAGCGTACCTTATGAAAAAACGTGGTTTGAAGAAGATTGCCCACGTATACGAATTCTGAGAAGAATGAGGATTTGTGCTGCGCGACTAGAGGAAGCTGTTGGTGAATCTATAGCAGATAAAGTGAAGAGTTTCACAAAACTAGCAGGACAGGTGCAGAGAATCTGCTGCAGACTCTTCTTGCTAGCACCAAATTTGTAGCTGAATTAGGACCAGACCTAACTCTTAGGATGGGTAGGGGATTTCTTTATTCTGTTACTGCTGCTTTTCAGTGTTTTTAGTACAGTGATTGTGTGCTGACCTATCACACATGGTCTTCACAAGCTGGGGTATGAAATGTTTGATTATAAACGCTGTGTAGCATTTCTGGTACGTCACTGTTCTGTGCTGCTGACGTGCACTTACAGCGGTGAGGTAGATATCTGTATTGGTTTCTGACACTCCTAACTTTCTGCCTCTTCTTTAAATTCCAGGTATGCGGATCTTATGCCCCATGACTTAGCAAGAGCAGCGCTGCAGTAAGTAAATCGAATACTAGGAGGGCTCAGAAAACTCTCTTTTGTTGAACTGCTGGGGTCCCAGTGTTGGTACGGTGGCTTCAACAGATTTGGAAGGCAAGACTCTAGCTTTGTCTCTGAACGATACGATCCAGGTGCTTCATTTTTCATGGTCCACCACTGCCTTAGTAGTGGCTTAAGCAGCAGAGTTTACAATAGGCTTGTGTTGAAGTGCATTGTTACACAGAGATTGCACATTGTTAGACAGAGAGAGATTGCACATTGCTACTCAGAGGTTGCATCTCTGTTTCACAGAGATTTGTCCTGCTTGACAAATTTTAGTTAATTTGAGTTCTGACTGAAGTATTTTAAATACAGAGACCATTGCTAGTGCTGAGGTGTGCTTACAATGCATGGGAAAAATGGTCTGGGCAATGTGGAGACAACTAAGTGGCAACAAGAATAACAAGCTAATTCTGTCATCTTGCCTGTCCCTTCCATTCCTTCCATTACCGCTCTGTGCAACTGCCTGAAAGGAGGTTGTGGTGAGGGGGGGATCGGTCTCTTCTCCCACGTAACCAGTGATGGGACGAGAGGAAACGGCCTCAAGCTGCGCCAGGGGAGGTTTAGGTTGGATATTAGGGAAAATGTCTTCACTGACAGAGTGGTCGGGCCCTGGAACAGGCTGCCCAGAGAGGTGGAGTCACCATCCCTGGGGGGGTTCAAAAACCATGTAGACGTGGCACTTGGGGCCATGGTTTAGGAGGCCTGGGGGGGTTGGGTTGGCGGTTGGACTTGATGCTCTTAGAGGTCTTTTCCAACTTGAATGATTCTATGATTCTGCAGTGATTTTACAAAAGCCGTAGGTCATTAGCAGTGGGTTTGTTTTGTTGAGAAGCAGGTCAAAGTGCTGGTGAAAAGAGAGAGGGCTTTACCGGGGAGGGAAAGGAGCTTTCAAGGCCCAAGGAAAGATGGTGAGGTTGGGTGCGGTTGTGCCAAATCTGAATGCCACGTTTAGCCAAGGCAGGCTCACTGGGTCGACAGGCAGTGTGTTAGTTGTGCGTGAGGGCTGTGCCATGGATACTGAGAGGGTTTTCGGGTGCTGTGGAAGAGAAGTTCGTGATGGAGGTGCCTTTAGTTTCATTTTTATTTGGTGCTTTGTAGGGCCTGAAACTACATTTGAATCCCACAGGCCTTAAATCAGTGCCTGGAATGGGATTTGCTGCAGTGACCTGTTTGTCAAGACGCTGTGGCACATTGTGCACTATGTCTTCTAATGAACTGTGAAAACGCGCTGCTCGTTTTCTGTGTGTCTTTATTGAAGTTTTACATGTTCCTACACCGGAGGTGATTGGCTTTGTTATCTCTTAGGCCCTCTTCCTTTAATTTTGATGGCAGAATACTCCAAATTGGGGAAGATACCAAGAACCATTTTGGGGGCGGGGGTGGTGTAGAGTAGTTGCTTTCATGAAATTATGTAGCCGTTTACAGTGATATTATTGCCATGACTATTTGCAGTCCATATTCAAGTTATGCTTTTCATCAAGTACATATGCACACAAGAGTTCTTCTGAAGCAGGGGCAGAAGATGTGGCTCCGTTGTTGCCTTTTTCTCCAGCCAAGCTGGTGGAAAGAGGATGTTTGAGGACTGTGACAAGGTTATTGCTTACATGGTGCAAATTCTGTTTGTTTTGATCTTCTCCTTAGGGGGTTGCTGAACCGGACCAGTGTCCCAAGGGACGTTGTTGATTACATTGTTTATGGCACAGTTATCCAGGAGGTGAAAACGAGCAATGTTGCCAGAGAGGTGGGTTACATGTGGCATTTCCCCTGTGAGTCTGATTTCTGCGACTACTAGGAGGGTGGCAAACACTTGCAAAAGAAAAAATTTCCAGTATTATGGTGTATTTAAACGTGGTTTGAGAGGACGACCTAGTTGTGCCGTATTGTCTGTCAAATAACTGTGTGGGACTCTGCTTCCTGTTGAAATCTGCCGTAGATCGAGTGCGTTTTAATGCTGTGACGCCTCTGCTTGATTCTTCCCTGAAAGGGAAGCGTTTGTTAACGATTGCTGATCACTCAGCTCTAAGTACCGTTTGGACTCAAATGCTGGCTTCTCCAAAGTACTTGAGAGGACCAGAGCGTGCTGTGATAGACTGCGTTACTGTGGTATTTATACGAGTTGGCTGATCAGGTGCAGCTTTTGAATGGCTGGAAACAGAATAGCTTAGCTGCCCTTTTTTCTGGCAGTCAGAAAACACAATTCACGTATTATACACAGAAAGAAGCTGGCCTGCTGAAGTAATGGTACAGAGGCAGCATGTGATTTTCTGTAACCTGGAGCTTCTGCTGCTGTTCTGTGCAACTAGGCAAAACCATGACGTAACCTGGGCTGGAAAGACTTAGCAGGTTACGAGGCTCTCCAGTTCCATCGGCAGTTTTAGCCGTGTATATGCAAATACTTGCTTTGGTCACCTGCCAGTCATATGAGGCTGCGGTGTAATTTTAACTTGGGAACAACTGTTGAACTTTAAACTAGTTGGCCACGTCTCAACTAGGGAAGGTCTCGCTGAGAGCAGTTCTCCCATGTCAAATGAGGCGCTGCATTCTGAACTGCAGGAAATTTTTCCTCTTCTGTGTAAAGCAAGCCACCATGCCTCCTACTGAGGGGTCTAAATAATTCCTTTTGCATGCTGCTTTTGCGAATAAGGTGAAGCAAAGGTGATGCCAAGTAGTTGGAAGCTCTTTTGAAATTGTGAGGTGTGTGATTAGTTTGTCCCCTTATTAATGGGGGGCCAGTGATTGTCCGTGTAACGCGATTGAGAGCCCTGGCAGCTGGGCAGCTGCCGTCTCCTCCTGCTTCCAGAGTCCAGGGAGAGGAAGAGTCCTTGCAGTAATCAGCTGAATGAAAACCCGATGTACTTGTTTTCAGCTTAGTCTGCAAAGGTGTGTTGCTGGGCAGAAGGTAGCTCTGACCCTGTGGAGCAAAAGGTGTAGGTTTTAACAGTCATTCGTTATTGCTCATAGGCTGCCTTGGGAGCGGGTTTCTCTGACAAAACTCCAGCTCATACCGTCACCATGGCTTGCATTTCTTCAAACCAGGCTATGACCACAGGTATGTTGGCTGGAAGAACAAGCTGTGGGTTTGAGAAGGAGCTCAGCAACTCCTCTACATCCCTTGTCTAACTTGTGCTGCTTAGTGAATATAAGTAAGCATCTGAAGAAATTCTGGAACGGAAGGAAAGTTTTTGAACCAACGAAATATAATACGCGTGGAGTGTCTGCTGTAGATCTGCCAGCAGCTGGACACCCTTTGCATGCAGTGATAGTCTCTGCTCGGTGTCCGTGTTAGCTTGGGAGGTAAAGGCTGCATCATGCTAAGGAAGTTGCTACCTTTCAGGCTCCTTTCATCTTTGACTTGGCCTAAACAGAGCAAAAAAAAAAAAAAAAATTGAGACCCGGATGCTGTCCTGAGTCACTGGGGATATTCTTCTCCCAACTGCTGTGGGTGACAGAGAGTTGGAAGCAAAGTTACAAAATGAGTATGATTCAGAAAATGTCTGTTCAACCTGCTCAGTCCCTGTTAAGCGCGTGTTGTATAACCCGGCCAAAGCCAGAGGCTGGGGAAGGAAGGAAAACGTAGTTGTATCCAGGCACGAACGGGATGAGTGTCGCTTCTCCCCACAGTTCTCATGGGAAACTCTGTCTCCTTCTGCAGGCGTGGGGATGATTGCAGCCGGACAGTGCGATGTCGTCGTAGCGGGGGGCGTGGAGTTAATGTCAGACGTTCCCATTCGTCACAGTAGAAAGATGAGGAAGACTATGCTCACTCTTAACCGAGCCAAGACCTTGGGCCAAAAGCTCTCCCTGATTTCCAAAATTCGCCCTGACTACTTCACTCCTGAGGTAATTTTTTTTCAGGCAGTTAGATATTTAAGCTAAACTGTTGTATAAGGTGGTGTAAAACAAGTTGGCTTAGGTAATTTTTTCAGCCTCGAGGGAGAAGACTTAAAAAGGGTAAGGTGGCTGCCTGTGGCTCACCTTTGTCGGATCTTTCTCCTGTGCTTTAGGCTAAAACTGCAGTTGATTCATGCATCTCGTAGCGTTCATGACTCTCTGCTTTGTCTTCTTACATGTTGGCCTTCAGTAAACCTAACTTATTTCAAAACCTCCCTCTCCTTCTGCAACTCCTAGACAAACTGTGCTGGAGACTGCAAAAGTAGAAGCTTTTTCCCATAAATATAAAACTTATGCAAGGGTCCTAAATTCAGAAGAATTTTTGTTTCCTCGATGATAGAAGTAACGTGCTTAATATCAGAGAGCAATACCTCAGTGTATTAATATAATTGTTGTTTGATTACTGCATCTTAAATTGGCCTTACGATTACTGCTCCTGGCCACATCCTGCCAGGTGTTGAGTGTGTTCGGCTCCCACGTTTGGGCCCTGACGAGAATCGGCGGTCCGCTGGTTAGCGTCAGGAGTCTGCTGCAGAGAGTGCCACTCTTCTCTGGCTTGGAGGTCGTGAGAGTGGGGAATTATGGGTGGCGAAGGTGGGAAGGCAAAGCATTTCCCTCCTTCCCACCACCGAGCTCTTCACAAGAAAACTTACGCGCATCTGTGCCGCTGCTGGCTGCCTTCAGCGCGAGCGCAGCGAAGCACAGTGTACATACAGCAGAGGTGAGATCCAAAGTCCAAATAAGGTATGAAAATTGCAGACTTAAATGCGTGCAGGGATTTCCTGTCTGCTGCTGGAAGAATAAAAGCTGAGCTGAACTCACTTGCTGTCTCTGGTTTTGCTTGAGGAGGTATTTGACAAGGAGTTTTAAGGTCCCAGGGCGTGTTGTTTCACCTTGGCCCAAAAAGTCCGGTCACCCTTCATAGGAGAGTCCTTGTTAAATGGACAAGGCAGCTGCTTTTTGTCTGCCCGTGCAAATCCAATGTGGTTCCTGAAGCCCTGGCGTAAGCAGCAGTCTGGATCTCATTTTTATCCATTTTTTTTTTTCCAAAATCTTTGAAAGTGATGGTTCCACTAACACGTTTGACCAAGTCACTTCAGGCGTGGTTACCATGTGTTAGTTACATAGTTCTAATATTATCTCCGCTACTTAATGAATGGAAGGGCCTCGCTGGCAGGGCTTAGTCAACTTCTGAACCCCACGTAACTGCCCAAGGGCAGGGGTTTATGCATGCTGACTGTATTTTTCTGTTTCGCAGCTCCCAGCTGTGGCAGAGTTCTCCACCAGCGAGACTATGGGGCACTCTGCCGACCGTTTGGCCGCTGCCTTTGCCGTTTCCCGTTTGGAGCAAGATGAGTATGCCCTCCGCTCACACACGCTAGCCAAGAAAGCCCAGGACGGAGGCTTGCTGCTTGATGTGGTGCCCTTCAAAGTGCCAGGTAAAAGCACACGTTTCATTGCTAGCATGCACTGATTCAATAAAATACTTTATTTAGAAAAGCAGGGGAAGTACTGGGGTCAGATTCGTAACGTTCTGCCTGCCTGATACAGATTTTAACTCTGATATGCTGTCTGTTTCTCCCTGGAAAACTACTGACATAGGAGCATGTTTCTGAACACACATATCTAAATACATAAACATATCCTGTATCTAAATTTTGTCACGTCCACCTCGTGTCCGTGCTAAGGTGATGACGGAGCGAGGAAAATCAGAATGGTCGGACCAAGAATCCGCCCTGCTCTTTCCGTCAGGCGAGAGAGCCCGTTTTTATACCCCAAGCTATTAACAACAAATAGAAAGCCTAATAAAATCCTGGTCTGATAAATCAGGTGCTGGACAGGAAGAGTTACATATAGTCTTTATACTAAAATTAGTACTTTTTATTACTGGCTTATTTAAGGAGTCGGTGTAGTTGAAGATACATATATTTGGTTCTTCCCAGTGCTCTTCCTCAAAACTTGGCACCTAAGTGTGTACTGATTTAGGCTCAGTTGTACAATTTAGGCCTTATAATCTGAATTTAAATTCTTTTATCAACTGGGTTTTCCGTGTGGTAGTTTTTTGTTATAGTAAGTAGATTGCAGCGCTTCATTTTTGCAGTCTTCAGAGAGAAAGTAATGTAGCTTCAATTTTTAAGTGCTATTTTTTTAGCCATGATAAATATCCTGATACCATGAATGGATTTTCCCTGTTTTCCTCCTCCCACTTGTCATAAAAAGCACAGTTTCCTGATTTATTTTTTTTGACCCCTCTGGACTCCTGAGGTGCAAATTCATGTATGTTGCTGACTTTCTTAGTTTAAACATGCTTTTTTCATCAACAGGCAAAGACACAGTTACCAAAGACAACGGGATCCGTCCTTCCTCAATGGAGCAGATGGGCAAGCTGAAGCCGGCGTTTGTCAAGCCGTACGGAACTGTCACAGCTGCCAACTCCTCCTTCCTGGTAATGCGTGCTCCCATCACTGTGTGAGCCAGAGGGGAAGACGGTCCCGTTCACCCTCTGCCTCCCATAGGCACGTAGATCAAGCTGGGATTATCTGTGGGAATGAGTTGTCTCCTTTGCAATATCACCCGCTTTCAGATTTTTCAAGGGTAACTTTGAACTGTGTTATAATCCGGTGGATTTGGGTACTGGATTGTTTCATTTTAAAATCACTCACTAAACCCCTGAAGTTTTGGTCTGTCTTCCCTGTCTGCTTTTCTGTAGCTGCCTCGTGAGGGTTGATCATTCAAAGGTTCAAGTAGTAACTCTGTCCCAGGATGGGACTGACCACATTGTAAGTCTAAAAGTTAGTAGTTTTAGTCTCAGTTTGTCACTTTAAGGCTTGCCCTGTAATCCACAGAGGGGAAGGAGCCATTTCTCTGGCACATCTACAATGACCTCTCTTCTGCATGTGCTCCTTTTTCTCTCTCTAGTGCTTTTAAAGGAAGCTTTTTTTAGATGCTGAAGTCTAATGTAGTTGTGTAAATTAGGTGAGGTGTATCTGAGCCCCAGTTCCTGAGGCTTGGTAGAAGGTGATTGCCACTGAAAGCCTCCCGCTGAGGGCTCGAGGTGTTTGTCTTGTTCCTGCAGGCAGCCCTGACAGATTCCTGAGTGTTTAAAAGGCTGTTTTCACGGTTTGTGATGAGCACTTCAAAGGAAGCAAGTAACTACTGCTGGGGCTCTTTCAACAGCGATGCTATTTACTCCTTAGCGTTCCTGGGGACTTATAAAAGCCCGGTAATGCCACAGCCTCAGTGTTAGGAACAGCTGAAGCTCTGTTGGTGTGCTCTAGGCCGCAGATCTGCAGGCCAGCTTAGGCTATTACTCCAGAAATGAGTGGTCACGTGCCAAAGCCATCACGTTCCTTTTGGCAAGGTGGTGAACCTGTGCCTTGTGTCATCCCAGAATTATCCCCCCAGGTTTTGGGATGGAGCTGAGCAGACGGGTGAGCGTTTGGGGTAACCAGCTTGTCCTCAGGACTGGCAGGGTACTTAGGCACCTCCGTCCTCTTTGAAACCGGGGGGAGTCGTGGGTCTGGACTGTAAGGAAGTGCTTCGGCGGTGCGTGTGCTAACGTCGTTCGCAGATCACCCATCCGTTGGCTCAGTCGTGCAGACCTGTTCTTTGTCCCATATCGTAGGGGGATGTCATGGAAGCTCTGGTTCTGGTCGGGTCCTCTCTTGCCAGCTGCTCCGCAGGAGGGCTGTCAGGCTCGGTTTGTGCGTGGGGTGAGCTTGCTCTTCAGGCAGCGACCTCACCGCGTGTGTCTGCCTCTTTCAGACAGATGGTGCTTCGGCAATTCTGCTAATGTCTGAGGAGAAGGCTCTGGCGATGGGATACAAACCAAAGGCCTACCTAAGGTAGAAAGGAACTGCTTTACGTGGCTTCTGAAGTCTGCTCTCGCTTCCTTCTTCTCTTCCTGGTACTAATAGCATTTCTCCTGTGCAGGGACTTTGTGTATGTGTCCCAGGATCCGAAGGATCAACTGCTACTGGGGTAGGTGGCGATGATCAAGAGCATCCCCTGGCACTCCGTGCTAGCACAACAGCCCTGACTTGCCATTACACGTTTGGTTTTTTGGGAATTATCTCATGAGATATTACATCTCTTCAGGCCTTCTCGCAAAGGTGCGAGAGCCGGTGTGTGAGGAGTGACTCAGCAGGGGGAGGTGGCTAACGTGGGCGAGCAGCTGGGGCAGAAATACTGCCCTGATTTGCCGGGGGGCATCTCGGCGTGTTGGTACTAGCGGCAGTTACTCGGGGTTGTGTTTCAGTTGGACTGGGACAGGCAGAGAGCTGTGCCACGCGCCCCAGAGAAGGAATGTAGTGTGGGTCGCTGTGGAAAAAGGGGATGTTGATGCAAGGAAACAGATTCATGCCAGACTTCTGTTTCTTAACTCTTCAGTCCAACATACGCCACTCCCAAAGTGCTCGAGAAGGCTGGTCTAACCATGGCTGATATCGATGTGTTTGAATTCCACGAAGCTTTTGCTGTAAGTACTCTGAACACTGAGGCTGCCTCTGACTGTAAAACGCCGTTCTGTAGACGTCTGTTTTCGTGTTGGTGAAAGCTCTTGGTAAGACCTTCACTAAATGCAGATAGGTGTAACTCTACGTTTATGTCTAAAAGTACTGCCTCTATTTTAAACTTAAACCACTTTTACATTGACACAGTCTATGCTAAGAGTGGCTTGTGTTGCTTGAAGTCACCAAAAGAATGCAGATTCTTCTAAAATAATAATAATAATAATAAAAATCTTACTTTCACAAGACCCTTGTATGAAAGAAGCCACTTCTGCACATCGCCTGCTAATTGGGTTGGGGATACGTGTTACTGTGGTGAGGTGGCCTGTTAATTGGACAGGGTCTTTTTCTTTCTAAGGTCAAGCTAACGTTGATTAACAGGGCTGATCCCATAAAATGCTTTTTCCAGTTGGCTGTATTAGTGTTGTGGCTGTAGCCAGTCTCAAGATATCTATTTGCTAGCACTATCCATGGGCCTGCCTCAAAGTCACCCGTTATCCTCGCTAACATTGCCCTCCCCTCCTTTTCAGGGGCAGATACTGGCTAACCTGAAAGCTATGGATTCAGACTGGTTTGCACAAAACTACATGGGCAGAAAGTCAAAGGTAAGATGCAGTCAGGACGCTTTTACCTTGAGTTTAGTTTAGTTTAACTTCAGGATTGACTGACTTCTACGTTGTAGCGGGGCACGCTAGTGCAAAGCAGGGCTGTTGTTAGGTTCTCTGAGGAGAAGCAATGTTTCTTGAACTCTGGGTTAGCAAATCCCCAGTTTGAGCAATTTATTTGGGAACGATGGTGTTCCCGTTGTCAGCAGGAGGTGGAGATCTAGAGCCAGAATTGTAATTGTTGGAGAGGAGGGAATTAAAGAGTGGGAGGGGCTCAGCCCTTCTGCATGGCTTCTAACAGCGCGGGCTATGCCTGGCTGGCTGCAGGGGAAGCAGCAGAGCCTTTGGCGCAGTTCTGTGCTGTCAGCCGGCACTCGTACGCGCCAGAGAACTCTTTCCAGAGGTCCAGGCTGGCCGTGTAGGTTTAATGTCGTGGTGAGGCCAGTCTCCTTCCAGACAGGTGACTGTGTGCGTCCCTCGGTGTGTTCTTGCAGGTCGGAGCCCCTCCTCTGGAGAAGTTCAATAACTGGGGCGGCTCCCTCTCGCTGGGACACCCTTTCGGTGCCACTGGCTGCCGACTAGTAATTACAGCTGCCCATAGATTGAAGAAAGAGGGAGGACAGTACGGCCTGGTTGCTGCCTGTGCTGCAGGAGGACAGGTAACGATGCTGTATGGCTGGCACTGTTCCCTCTAGAGGGGCACAGAAATTGCATTTCTGTTGGTACTATGAAACCCTGTCCAGTGACACCAGGTGTGGGGGCGCCTCTGCAGTCCCGTGGCCCTGGGGGTTCCTAACGCCCTCCGGCTCGGCTGGCTGCCTCCTTAGCACAGCTTGGCTCAGCGAGCTCCCCCCATCTCGACCAATTTCAAGACTCTCCAGCCCATCTCAGGATCATCCCTGGGCAGTGGCGACTGCAGCCCGTCGCTGCCCATACACCACAAAAAGGAAGGAGAGATTTCTGCCGCGTTCTGAGGGTTTCACTTGGTGACTCTCAAAGACTTCCCAAATTGTGGTTTGTTCTAATCTTGGGAAGAACGATCTTGACAGGAAAAGTGTGGGGGGTGTGTGTGTGAGACTTTTCCTACAAACTCTTGAGGCTGTGGATGGGAGCCCTGGTTCAGGCTGCCGTGACTGGTGGCAGTTGTGTGGGGACCTGGCACGGCTGGCCCTCTGTAACCTGAGGGAGCAGGTCCCGACGTTGCCTCCTCCCTGAATTCCTAGTCTGGCCCTCAGGTGAGCCTGATGTTTTGGTCAGGGTGGGCTCTGCTGCCTTGGCCAGCCTGAAGCACATCTGTGCTCTCCTGAAGCCATCAAACCACTGCCTGCAGAACCCTCTTAGTGAATCACCTCTGGATTTTCATCTCCCCTTTTATTTTAAGACGGCTGGGAGACGGGCCTCTACTGTTAGGTGCGTGTCTGTAATAATTAGTCCTTTCGGTGACCGTTTTCTCCCCTCTTACCTCTGTTTTTCTCTCTCCTTTCAGGGGCACGCGATGATAGTGGAGCTTTACCCTCAGTAACGGGACAAGGGACTGCTGAGAGGGTATTCGCATGTCCTGTGCCTGGCAATGCCATTTCAATGCACTAATAAAAGCATACATACAGTCCTTCTCGGAAAGGATTTTTGGTGGCCTTTGTAAATACCTTTTAGCTACTCAGTTGGTAATTTTCAACCAATGAATGCGCTCTAGGAAATATTCCAGGAGAATAAAAGTTAATGTGGCTCTTAGTCTCTCCAGGGTCCTCGTAACCTATCTGATTCCTGTTGTAACTCTTCAGTAAGCAAGATTTCTTCCCCCGGAGAAGAAGAATGATTCCAAAGCTGCATAGAAGAGAATTTAAGTTTGGAGATAAGGAGAATGCGAAGTACTGGAGGTCGGTGGGCTGAGATGTGAGTCAATGAGTCCTTGCAGGAATAACAGCCATTGTCGGAAGCAGGTTCAAACTGAGTTGGCTGACGTGGTTTGTATGGAGGGAGTTTGCCGCGCGATGTCCAAACAGCGTTGGAATTAGCAGATTGCTTCTGACAAATGAGTGTCACCGATGTTAGCCACAATAAATCAGGAAAAAAAATATAGTCTGGCTTTTTCCTTTCCCTCCCCTCGCCTGAAATACGCTGGGGACGGTTTCTGTGGTGTTTGTCGTGGGGGCTGTGCCCTCTGAGGTGCACCGGGTGTCTGCTCTCTGACAGGGGAGGCAGCTGCTCCGAAATCTGCCTGGAGCCCACCTTGAGCTCCAGAGCCCCAGTGAATCATCCAAAGACATGTTTTGGTAACTCCTGCCTCTCTGTGGCACCTTGGTTGCACGCTTTCAGCGTCTGGTGTTTTGAAAATTCAGAAACGGGCAGCGTAATGCTTACGCCAAATCAGGTCGTTGATAAACTTCAGGCACGCAGACTTGTGGTCTTTGCCCCAAGGGTTTGGGAAGATGAGGCGGTTGTTCTTTCTCTTTGGGCTTGTGTTCGGGGTGATTTTCTTCGCTCGTCTCTTTGTGGTTTTGTCACGCTGAGGACGGCTGGTGTTACTTGCCAGGGAACAGAGATTGTTCTGAAACACCCCGCAAAAAGCTGTGAGTCCTTTGTATGAAAGCAACAGCTTCTGCAACCCGCCGGCTGCTGTACAGCCCCGCGATTCGGAGACGCACCTGAGATAAGGGACGGGTGCGACAGTGGGTGGTTCTTGTTTATTCCTGGTTGGAAATCCTGTGGGTGGGAGGCGGGTGCAGGTGGGAGCCGCCTGGGTGAGGGGAGCCGGGCCCTGCTTGACTTTCTGTGCAAACACCCCTTACGTTTCCTGCTCAAACACACATGGGAATGTGCTCGGTGTCCCGCTTCCCAGCAGAGGGAAGTCCTGGAGAGCTCAGCCAACTTTTTAAGTGGCACCGCCTCAATTCCCAGCATTCCCACGCGTGCGAGAGCCCGTTCCCACGGCGCTGTCAGCGCGGCGACTTGGTGTGATCCTCCTTCGCAGGATGCGTGGAGTTCAACAGTCTTCAACGTAGCACCACGCGACAAAAACGTGTGGCTGCTTGCTTTGTTGATGAGGATCCTCATCCATACCCTCAATACCAGGGTGGTGGGTGTCACAAGCACCCTGCTGCAAGCCTGGGGGGGGCTGTTGGGGCTGTGCTGGGGGGAAAAGCTGTGGATGGGGATCGCTGCCAGGACCGGAGGGAGCTGAAGCACGTACGCTGCTCGGTGCTGGCATGGTTGGGGCTGGGAGGGTGCTGCTTGTGCTCTGGCCAGGAGGTGAGCTGTTCCACAGCTCAGGTGCAAGCGTGTTGCCAGTGTCCTGGGGCAGCCCTTGCAGCCCCATGGCTCTGTTGGGCCATTCTGGCCCGCCTGTTCCACGGTGGATCATTTTGACGGTTATTTGGGAGATTTAATCACCCTCCAGGGTCTCGGGGGAGCGGAGCAGCGCCGTGGGCTGGTGCAGGCGGTGGCTGGGTCCCTACACGCTCAGCGGGGCAGGGCTGCAGCCCTTCAGGATGTGACTCATCCTTGAGGCTTATCCCGCTCCTCCCGCCTGCTCTGCCGGTGTCTCTCTCTGCCGGGACCCTCGCTGCCACCCTCCTTGTAGGCAAAACTGCTCCGGTGCGTCCTGTGCGGGGAAGGCGCTCGGGGCAAACGGGGTGGGCTGGCTGCAGTGAACCGGGCGGGGAGACGGAGGAGTCTTTGCGGAGCTTCTTCACCGGCTCTCCGTACGGACAGAGCCCGGCTCTGCTCTCCTCCGACCTGGCCTGGGTCCGACCCTCGGCTCCCCGAGATGGCCAGGAGTCGCCCGCAGCCTGGCGGTGCCCTTTGCTGGGGGAAGCCGGGCTGTCGGGGCGTGCGTGGGGCTGTGCCCGTAGAGGCAGGACCGGGGCAAAGGTTTCTTCCGCTCTCCCGGCGGTGGGCACCGACCCGGGGTGGAGGTGCGAGGCGGAAGGCGGTGAGGAAGAGGGGGTCACGCTGGGGAAGGGGTCCTGGCTGGGCTGGTGGAGCCGTGCCGTGCCCGTGTCCCGCCCTGGGCTCACGGAGGGGGCGAGCCAGAGCTGATCTTGTCACCGAAATCGGGAAGAAACCTCGTAACACCAATGTAGCGTTCAAAGGCCGGCATTCTTTATTCAGCGCGCGGGAACACGGGGGATATCTCCTCCTCAAGCGTGTTCCCCCTTACATTAACATTCACCGGCTTTTATACACTGTTTCTGTCATGTGCACGTTACCTTTACCTTTAGGGATTGGGGTAAAACTTTCTCGCTTTGCTTTTCAAGGTACAAACTAGAGAAAATTCAATGCACAAAGTCAGGGAGGGGTGGTCGCGCTTTGGAGGCGGGTGGCTTTTGGGCTGGAGGTGTGTTTTGGTATTGTAACGAGGTGTTAATGAGCAAAGTTCACCCACAGGACACAATTTTGCAATTGTGCTGTGCTGGCCAGGGCACAGTATCATGGTTTTATCTCGTCCCAGTGATTTATGGAGGAGTTATGGAGCCTTCACTCCACTCCCTCATTCAATTATCTCTTAGAACTAGTACACCGAGCTCCCCCAGTAATTTTCTATGGTTACAAGTTTCACAGCACACCATATTCTATTATCCTGTCTAATTCTGTACCACCTTGGTTACAATCTCACCTCCTGGGTGTGCCGGGATGGGCAGTGGGCCCTCGCTGCGGCCCCCAGCTCTGTGCCCCAGTGGGCAGCCCCCTTCTGCTGGGACCACGGGATGGGGTGCTTTGCCGTGGCGGGGAGCTGGGGGGGTCTATTTTGGCCGGCAGGACACGGAGGGGTGTGGGACCCCCAGCTGATGAAGCCCCATTTGCAGGGAGCCTGAGCTGCTGCTGTGCCTCTGCCCGCTGCCCCACATGGACACCCAGGTGCAGGATGGGGCCGAAGTGCCGCCGGAGGGATGCCCAACAGCCGAGGTGAGCGTGGGCAGGGGCTCGGGGGCTGGAGACACCCCACAGATAACTGGGGCCGGGGGATCCCCACGGGTGGAGGACGGGGGGCGTGGGCGCAGCCACCAGCATCGCTGCGGGATGGGACCGAGGGTCACGTTCAGCCTGGCGAGGGGGGACTCTGGCACGGAGGAGCCAGCTTGACCCTACAGCTTCCGTGGGGCTGGAGGGACAGACTGGGGGACGAGGGGACAGCCCAGCTCACCCCTCTCCTCCCGGCGCAGGGGTCGGCGGGGTGCTCCCGGTGGGAGCAGCGCCCGGCGGGGCAGTGGACGGTGGCGGAGGTGGGCGCCTGGCTGGCTGCGCGGAGCGGGGCCGGGGAGCTGGCGGAGCTGGCGCGTGAGCACGACGTCTCGGGCCGGGCCCTGCTGCGGCTGACGGAGGGGACCCTGCGCCGTATGGGGGTGGCCCCGCGGAACCGACGACGGGAGCTGCTGCGGGAGCTGCTGCGGCTGCGGCTGCAGCAGGAGCTCGAGGAGCTGCTGAGCATCGCTGGGGGTGAGCGTTCCCCACGCCGGGGCCGTGGGTTGACGGTGGGCACCGGCCGTGACGATGCTGGGTGGTGCGTGGGCTGGTCCCCCAAGGCTGGTCCCCATCACCTCTCTCCCCAGAGTGAAGATGACGTCCCTGCGGATGTCCCGGAGCCTGCAGATGGAGAGCTGACGCCACAGGAGGACAAAGCAGCAGCTGGAATTGAGCACCTGAGGCAGGAGCGGTGCTGGAGGGAGCCCCGAGGTCACCGTGTCCCCCCCCAAGAAGCCCAGACCTGGCTGGTGCTGGCTGGGAGAAGTGGTCACTGGGCCCCCGGTGGCACAAGTTGAGGGTGGCTGTCCCTGGCACCACTGTCAGCTCCCACGGAGTCCTGCTGGCTCTGGCAAGCTGGGGGAGCCCTCCTGGCCCCGCAGCCCCCCGGATCCTGCTGCAATCCAGGGGCAGGAGTGACCCCCCAGTGACAAGGCACAGCAGCGTCTGTCTGTCTGTCCACGGGGCAGAGGGGCCGGCGCAGGGAGCGGGCGAGTTCCCGAAGGGGCACAGCACAGCGCGGAGCTGGCCACCCTCAATAAATACCTTCCTGGTAATGGCAGAGGCGTCTCGGCTCCCGAATTTCAGTGAGGCTGAAGGCCCAAGCCCACCGCACCCCTGCCTGGCAGCTCGGCAGAGGGAGGCTGCAGCATCCTCTCCCCTGGGTATTTTTCCAGCCCTAAACTTTTGTGGCGGTGGGAAGGCGGCCAGCCCTCGCCCCAGAACAGCCAGCACCCTGCGGGCTTCCCGGGCAGCTGAGCTGCGGGGGCAGGATCCGTCCCCAGGACCCAGTTCCCCACGGAGGAAGCGGGACGAGTGCTCCCTGCCCCTGCAATACCTTCCCGTGGCACCTTGTGTGGTTTTAGGGGTTCAGGGGCTCTGGGCAGATCCTATGACCCCCCCAAAGAGGGAGGGGGTCCAGGAGGTGGGGGAAACCCTGGATAAGCACCATCAGCTGGGCTGCGCAAAGGTGGGTCTGGGGGGAGCAGGTTTGGGGGGACCCTGGGTGCAGGGCTGTGGTTGGGGGGGGATGATGCCCCTGGGGTGCCTTTGGGATCCCCCTGAGGCAGCCTCAGATCAGCTCCCCGGGGTGACTCGTGGGGGTGAGGTGTGGAGGTGATGATGGCCGGGAGGGCTGGGGGACACGGCATCGCCCCGAGGGGCTGGAGCCGCGCTGTGCTTTACCCCTGCGCCCGCTTCCTTAGCAAAAGGGACTTGGTGGCCGTGGGGATGGGCCTGGAAAGGCTCCTGGGGTGCACCCTGGGGTGGGAGCGCCCATTCAAATGCAGCTGGCGGAGGGGGTCTCTCCAGCCCCTTTGGCGGTTGATATGCCCATCCCCAGCTGATGTGTAGGGAGCAGCGGGGCACGGGAGTGGGGTGTAAGTGCGCGGTGCTCCATTCGGTGCCCCAAGCGGGGCTTGAGGCTTGCTGCTGGCCGGCCACGATGGGAGATCCTGGCTCTTCCCAGCCCCGAGCTGGTGACTGAGCGTGTTTTTGCTGTGAGCTTTTTCATGATGATGTGGGGGATTAGATGAGCGACAGCATCCATCCTCACCCCTGGATGTCCATGGCCCTCCTCTCCCGCCTCCAGAACAAGGCTGAGCACCCAAACGGTTTGCCAGTGCTGCCGCTCTGTCCCCTGCGTGAAGCCGGCTTGCACAGGGGAGATGTCCGTCCCCTGGCACCGCCGGTGCTGCCTGTGTCCTGCCCATCCCAGCCCTTGCTCCGGAGGTGGTCGGGGAAGTGGAGGGGAGGACCGGGTATCTCCTTCCCAGCACTGGCCAACGTGCCCAGCCCCTCCCAGCACAGGGAGAGGTTATCCTGGATCCGGGGGTGTCCCCAGGGCGGTTGGCATGGAGGCATTACCCTGGGTGATTTGTGTGGTAGCCGTGGGCGTACTTGGGTTGTGCTGATGTAATTGAGGATGATGAGGGGGGACTGGGGGCTGAGACCTGGTCTGCAGCCTCATCTCAGCCTCCGGGCTGCTGGATGGAGAGGGTGTTTTGGGAAGCAGAGGGTCAATTGCCCATGTCAGTCCTGGGGCCAAAGGCTGGTGCTTCAGTGATGTGAAAGCACAAAGCGCTGTCCCCTTGGCAGGGGCTGCGGAGAGGGACGGACGGACGTCAGAGAGGAGGCACCACGGTGGCCGACGGGAGAGCAGCCATGCTGTCCTGCCGCGCTGGCCTTCTGGGTGACATCCATCCCCCTGGAGAGCCCGAAACCCCCAGGTCTGCCCCTCCCCAGGGGAGATCGAAGGAGTGGCTGTAAAGATCAAATGAAGACCAAGGAGCTGGGAGACCGTAATTTACCCACGTGCTTTGCTTCGGCTCCGTGCATGATTCCATTAAAACCGGTCGCTTCTCTCCTGGCCCCTTCCCTGTTGCCTGGGGCAGGGGGAGGACGGGCATGGCCATGGGGTGCAGCGTCACGCGTGGCCGGGGACACGGGACGGTGCGGTGCTCCATCTCCCAGCGCGGGATGGTGGCGGGGAGGTGATCAGCCCCAGCTCACTGAGAGTGACCATAATGAGGGGCTGGGAGCAACGTCCTTTGGGCCACAAAATCCCTAAGGAGACTGGGGAGAAGAGTCTGTCCCTTGTCCTGTCTCGCAGGAGCCTTCCCCCTTCTCCCAGGGCTGCAGAAGGGACCCTCCCAGCACCCGCCGGGGCATTATCAGCCCGAGCCACGTTTCCTCCGGAGTCGCCCCACTTGGCACCCCGTGGTCCCAGAAGCGAAACAGCCCGTCCCCAGGCACCGGGGGTACCGCTCCCCGCTGCAGCCCCCTGCGCTGCTCATCTCATCTCCGCGCTGCTCCGAAAAGCTCCTGCCCTGGCGGGGTTTGGTCCCCAAACCGGGGCTGGACCCCCGGCCCCCGGCTCCGGGGTGCTGCGGGGGGAGCTGCTGAGGCGCTGGGCAGGGTGAGGGGCACAGCGCCCACCCCCCGAAAGCATCCAGGAGCGGAGCTCGGCTGCAGCCCGGGCTGTGCTGGCGGGGGGGCACGGCCGGGGCTTTGCAGGGGGGTGTGTGCGTGTACACGTGTGTGAGTGGCTCTGGGCGTGTGCGTACGCGTGTGCGTGTGTGCACGCGTGTGCACGCCTGTGCGCGTGTGCACACGCATGCACGACGTACGCGTGTGCGCCTGCTCGTGCGCGCGTGCGGGCATTTGTGTGCGCGCAGGGGTGCGTGTGCATATGCGTGTGTGTGCATATGCGTGTGTGTGCATGCACGTACGTGTGCGTATCCATGTCCACGTGCACACGTGCGTGCATGTGCACCCGCGCGTGCGCGCGCGCATGAATGTGTGTTTGCACGGGTGTGCGCACATGTGCACGTCTGTGCGTGCGTGTGCACACACACGCATGTGTTCATGTGTGTGGGGGGGTGCTTGTACGTGCACCGCCCTGCTGCGGGCTCTTTGCTGGGCTCTCTGACTGCTCTGTGTGAGCACCCGTTCCCGGGGGGATGTGAGGCACCCTCTGCCTTCCCCCGCTCTGCCCCCACCCCAAAACCCCTGAGGGTTTCCCTCCCACCCGCGGGTCCCCGCAGCACGGTGGGTCCCACGGTGGGTCCCGCAGCCGTGCGGGCGCTGAGCAGAGCACATCGACCCCTTTTCCAGCGCATCGCCCTCACTCTTCTACCCCAAAACGAGAGGCAGCTTTTCGGGAGCAGCCTTGTACCGTGGCCTGGCATCTCAGATCACGGGTGCCGGCGCCGTCTGTGCCTGCTTCCCGTGCTGGAAAACACATGGGGAGCTGGGACCGGCAACGCCACTGAGCCGAGGGACAGGACACCCACCACTGCTTCCCCGTCCACACGGCCTATGAACCTCTTGGGGAGAGAAATTGGGTTGGTGTGACAGCATTTGGGCTTGGCAAAGCCACCCTGGCTGCTTTGGCTCACCTTATCATCCCCTGGGTGCTCATAAATTGAGCAGTCAGGGTCGATATAAGCCAAGGATCGTCTGACGATTTGCTCGGGTGGCTCCGGCTGTGGAAGCTGTGCCGGCGGGACTGTGAGTCCCTGGTTCCCGTCTTCCTTCTTTTTGCCCTGCTCCAGCCCAGGGGCTTTCCCCATCCTGCATGTGCTCTCGGGGGTGATGGCTAACGGTTTTGGAGATTGCTTCCGATGCCCCTGACTTGAGCACGGGGCCGATGAGCAGCCGTCCCCATCCCTCCCCCCACCAGCTCCATCCCCTATACCTGGGCTATAGGTCTGGCTGCCCTATAGATATCCTTCCCCTACAGAGGCGGGAGGAGGCACCGAGCACCTCTGTCCCCCCTGTGGGACCTGCTGTCTGCTCCCTTCCCCGCTCCCCGCGGCCGCTGCACGCTTCGGGGTGTTGATAAGGCTCTGCTTGTGCAATTGCTGCCAAATAACAAGGAGCTGCCTGACGTCCCGTGCCAGAGAAAAGGTGACAAGTGGTGTCCCTCGGGGGTCTGTACTGGGACCAGTGCTGTTTAATATCTTCATCAATGACACAGTGGGATCGAGCGTGCCCTCAGCGAGGTTGCAGGTGACGCTGAGCTGAGTGGTGCGGTTGACACGCCTGAGGGACGGGATCCATCCAGAGAAGTGGGCCTGGGAGACAACAACGCCAAGCGCAAGGTCCTGCACCCGGGTCGGGGCAACCCCCGGGATCAATACGGGCTGGGGGGTGCAGGGATGGAGAGAAACACCCAAGGTCAGGCTGGACGGGGCTCTGAGCAACCTGCTCTGGTTGGGGATGTCCCTGCTCATGGCAGGGGGTTGGACTGGATGGGCTTTAACGGCCCCTTCCCACCCAAAGCACTCTGTGATTCGATGATTCAGGGTTAAGAGGAGCAGGTTGGGGAGGTTTCCATCCAAGAGCTCCAAGCGCTGCCCAGCCCCTGCTGCCTTTCGCCCCGATTTCAGGCAGCAGCTTTGCCAGCACCCCGCCGGCGCTGGAGGGGGGCACCGGGCATCCCTGTGCAGAGCCCAGGACAGGATTTGGGAGCCTGGTGTGTGTGTCCAGGCCTGCTGCTGCCTTCTGACGAACCAGGCTCAGCACAGGCAGCAGCTCCCAGGTTTCACTTTCACACACTGCTACAGGCAATGGGCTGATTTCCAGGAAGGCAGAAGGCCGCTCTGCCTCTACTATCAGCAAAAAGCACACCTCAAAGAAACTGGGGGCTATATAAAGAGAGGGTTTGGGCTGACACCAGCCTGGGAGCTGCCGAGCACCGGAGGGAGACGGTAGGACCCTGCTGATGAGTTCTGGGGCTGGGAGCTGGGGATCAGCACAGAGCAGAGATCCTGTTTGTCTTTTGCTTCGTATTTTGTGTGTTTTCTCATCACTTGAGAGGTGCCAGGGAATGACAAAAGGGGTTTTAGGGCAGCCGGTGAGTGGTCTCTGCTCTGCGCGTGGGATGGAGGTAGCAGCCTTTGCTAGCCAGCCTGTTTGAGGAAGCTCAGGGGACCTGTGCGTGCTGCAAGGGCTGAACTGGGAGGGTAGGAAGGAGGCAGAGGGGACAGAGCAAGAGGAGCTGGGGAAGGAGGAGGCACCCGGGGGGATTCAGGGGCAGACTGATGTCCGCAGAGGCGCAAAGCCCGGCTTCAAGAGCTGGCAGCAGGGCTGGATGGGGAGGGACCCGCTGTCTGCTCCAGGACAGAGCCCTCGCAGAGCCCCTTCCCTGCTGCGACCCCTTCCCCGGGCTGGGAAGCGCTCCCCCCACCCGGGGCTGATCCTGCCTGCCCGGGGCACGACCCAGCCCCACGGTGGGTCAGGGTGGGTGCGCTCACCTGAAGCCCAGCCGTGCCGGGGGCTGGGGGCCGGGAGCCAGGGCGGCCGCGGAGCTGTGCACGCTCCAGTACCCTGGTGCCATTTGCTTTCCTGCTCTGGAGACACAGGACCGGGCTGGGACACGTCGCAGCGAGACCAGAGGGCCAAAGGGTATGTGCGAAGGCAGCTCTGCGGGCGCTCCCGTGGCCTTGGAAGCTGAAATGGTGTCGCGGTTTAGCCCCAGCCAGCGACTGAGCACCATGCAGCTGCTCGCTCGCTGCCCCCACCCTGGTGCGCTGGGGAGGGAATGGGAAGGGCAAAAGCAAGAGAGCCTGTGGGTTGAGATAAGAGCAGTTTAATAATTAAAATAGTGATAGTAAAAATAATAACAATAATAATAATAATGAAAAGGAAAATAACAAGAGAGGTGAAACCCGGGGGAAAAAAAACCCCAAACCACAAGAGCTGCAACCGCTCACCACCCACCAACCAGCGCTGCTGGTCCCCGAGCCGTGATCGCTGCTCCCCCCCCGACTTCCCCCAGTTAATGTACTGGGCATGACGCCATATGATACGGAATATCCCTTTGGCCAGTTTGGATCAGCTCTCTTGGCTGTGCCCCCTCCCCTCCCAGCTTCTTGTGCCCCTGGCAGAGCGTGGGGAGCTGGAGAAGCCCTTGACTAGTGTAAGCGCTACATTAAAACATCAGTGTGTTATCACTTTATTCCCATACCAAACCCAAACCACAGCACTGCACTGGCTACAGTGAAGAAAATCCCAGCCAAACCCACGACAAACGGATAATTTGGGGAACATTACGGATAGTAACCTTTTCTGCGGCGTGCTCCCTGTCAGCATCGACGGGGTGCAGAAGCAATGGGTGCTGGGGTGCGGTCCTCGGGCTGGCGGCGTGGGCAGCTTGGGTGGCGGTGCCCGCCTCCCGCACCGCTCGTTAGAGCCTGTGGCAGCACTGGGGTAACGAGCGGCATTCGTGGGACGTCCTGCTCTGGCCCCAAGCCTAGGGGCAGAGGTCTTCCTTTTCCTTTCGACGGAGCGATGGTGGGAGTCACCTCTCCCAGCCTCTCCTACGGTCTGGACTTCACCACCCGAAGTGCTCTGGGCCCTGGCACAGCCCCTCAAAGGCACAAGTGCTTCCAGAGCCGGGTTCCCTGGGGCAGGGCTGGGGAAAACACTCTGTAGGCGGCTGTTCCCGTGAAACAGGGTGCAGGCAGTGCCATGGGCTGGAGTTAACATTCTCCATCGCGGCCGCGCGGTGCTGGCGTGGGCATCTGAGACTGAACTAGCGTTGGTGATGGGCGAGAAGCTGGGAGGGGACAGAGCTGGGACAGGTGGCCCGAGCGGACCGCGCTGCACGGCGGCGTGCTCAGCAATCAAAGGAAGGATGGAATGGGGGGAAGGAGGAAGGGGAGGTGTCGGTGGCTGCGGTGTTTGCTTTCCCAAGCAGCCATCGCGCGCTGAGGCTCTGCTTCCCAGGGATCGGCTGGATTTCTGGCCGCCAATGGGAAGTAGTGAATAAACACCTGGCTTTGCAAGCACACGCGGCTTTCCTTCGCTCGCTAAGCTCTCCTTCTCTCGACCCAGGAGTTTGTCTTGGTTTTGCCTTTCCACTTCTCTCTCCCCTGTGCCACTGCCGGGACTGCGCGAGCTGCTGGTGGGTGCTTAGTTCCCAGCGGAGGCCGACCCACTGTGGTGTTTCTCTCCGTCTCTTGGGGGCTTGAGCTTCACCCACAGCAGCAGATGCATGATCTGGCCAGCGGTGGGACAGGGCACATGTTGCTGCGTTGTCAGTGCCGCTCCCCCAGGCCCTGCCACGTCCAGACTTTGTCTTGAGGCTGGCTGAGCCTGACCGGAGAGCACAGATGGTAACTGGGCAGCCTGTGTAGCTGGAGCTGGGACTTTTCCGCAGGTCTCCAGGCTGTGCTCTCACAGAGCATCCTTCAGCCTGCTCCACCCTTCCACGTCTTCTCCCCTCGAGAAAACAGGCGTGAGCCCTGCACCCTGCCTTGCTGGGGGCTGTACGGTGGTGGCAGTAGGGGCAGTATTTGAGAGGTCAGCAGGTAGCAGGGCACTGGAGGACCCTTTTTAATCAGATTGAGCTTTGACTTCATGTCCAGGCTTGGTTTTCCTCCCGGTGATGCTGCTGTGGTGTGCAAGCATTCAGCCCTGTCCCGAGTCACTCCCGGGCACCTTCTGCTGTGTGCAGAAGAGACTCTGAAAGCAGGGGATCCGTACTTTGCAAACTGTCCCTGGCTAAGGTACACAATGGGTATGTGGGTTTAGGTCCCCGGCAAAACCCTAGTCTGGTCACCACCCCAGAAAGGCCCTGGTGAGTCTTTGCTGGCTGGGCAATCACCACTGGTGGAGAAGGGATGGCCTCCAGTGCTCACTGGAATGAACCCTCCGCGTTGATGGGTTGCCATCTCCTGACTGTCTGGTCTTCTCCTTTAGGATTTTGGGCCCTTCCTTCCCGGTGTTTTGCCTCCTGAAGTGCTGACTTGGTCCCCATCTTCTTCTTAACACCCCATCCTTGTCTACCAGGCCTGCTGTGTGGCAGTGTGCTGTCTCAGTTGAGCTGGGGACCTTGGCTGCCTGTGTCCTGGGGACAGTCAAGCGTCTGACCAAAAGGAGTATCTGCTGTGAGCTGAGATGAATCAGACCCCGTATTCCCTAAATCTTCACAGACCTTAACGGAAAAGCTGACACTAAAGGCTCTGAAAGGGTCCAAGAGCCCAGTCACAAGCACCTCGGATCAGTACCTGTGTTGGTAAGAGTCTTGTGACGTTGGTGGGACGAAAGCTGAATGCACGGGAAGGTTTTGTGCACTGACTAAATCTCTTCAGTATCCAGCTGAGACAGTTATCAGGTTCGTGTGATAGTGTTAGGAAAAAGAAGGTGTGAAGGCACGTGTACAGTGAGAGTGTCAGCTCTGTTAAGGTTAGCAGTCAAGGACATCTCCAATGCATATGGGATAATGAGTGAAGGGAGAAACGATAAACAAAACCACACAGGGACCCAAACTGGATAGATGGGGGGACCCAGAAACAACGCCAGAGACCCAAAGTCTCCAGTCACTAACGACGGGCCAACAGGATCATAGAATCACAGAATCATTAAGGTTGGAAAAGACCTCCAGGAT
>WEKW01012293.1:299589-314967 GCA_013389905.1 Sula dactylatra | reverse complement strand
GCTGGCTCGTGTCCAGCCGCTGTCAGCCAGCACCCCCAGGGCCTTCTCCGAGGGCAGCTTTCCAGCCGCTCTGCCCCAAGCCTGGAGCGTTGCCTGGGGTTGTTGTGACCCAAGGGCAGGACCCGGTGGAGTTGGGGGATGCTCCAGGCACAGATCTGGACAGGGACAACGTGGATTTTTCCCATCCACTGGGGTGGGAAAGATGTGTGTCCCAAGAACCAGCTCCTGGGGGGGAACAGGCGAGTGAGGGGCTCCGCACTGGCAGCTGGAGCAGAACCGCAGGTCACAGCCCATGTGCCCAGTGCTGAGTGTTCGGGGTGAGTGCGTCTTATGAGTGTGGGGTGCCCGTGAGATGAGTGTGTGAGTGGGTGCCTCTGCTTGCTGGTGAGCACCAAGCTGGACCAGCCAGTGAGCAGGAGACCCGTGAGGCTGGTAAGAGGGTGCAGGATGCAGGCAGGGGTGTTGGATGGACAGAGGGGCTGTGCTGGTGCTTAAGGGATCCAGAAATGCCCACGTCTCTCTGTACTTCTGTATTTATGAGTCCTGTCGGGTATACGTGGGTGCTGTTGAAGGCAACGCCTTGTCCATGGCAGGTTGTGTGGCCAGGTCAGAGTGTGTGTGTGTGTGTCGTCTCTGGGATACACGCTCAGCTTCAGGGTAATGGGAAATGCAAACCTGCAAATGGGGAATCCTGCAAATGGGAAAGCAGCAGGCACATCCATTGTCCTGGGACGGAGACTCCCGGGTCTTGGGGCACCCCAGGCTGGGCTCCAGCCGCCAGGTAGGAGGAATCCCCAGGGCTGGAGCTGCTGGAAAGCCCTCTTATAAAAGCCCAGGGCCTCTTACAACATACCTTAAAGAAAGTCTGTTTTCTTTTTCCACAGCCATGGGTTCACAGGAGGAGATACTAGAGGATGATGAAAAGGCATATCTTGCTAAAAAAGTGCTGGCAGAAGCATGTGAGAAAGAAGGACTGGATGATGAATACTGGCTTCCCATACTGTCGGAGATACTGGGAGTCAAGACCAGAGAAGCCCTGAAACATCTGCAATATGAAGATTACCTTAAGCTGGAGTGCAAAGTACGGTACCAGTGGGAAAAAAAGGCGCTCCAAAAACTCCTGGATCTAACAGACAACAAAGCAACTCTTGAGGAACTGCAGAAGAAGCGCTTGGAGATGACAAAGCAGAGACAAGAAGAGGCCAAGCTAGCCCTGCAGGAGCTAAAAGAAATGCACAACAGCCGCAGCCACAGCAGGGACGCTATGAGACAGAAAGAGGAGGCTCTGTGGCAAGCCCTGGAGATTCCCCAGGAGTACTGGGCACTACCAGAGAAGTCATTGGTGGATGTGCTGGAGAGCATCCAGAAGCAGCTGGAGCGGCAGGAGTTGTCAGTGGGCAGGAGTGAGAACGTCTCCGACATGGAGGTCCTGAGGCGGGCGTCGGGGGGACTGGCTCTGCAGGGCATTTACAGAACCAGCAGCCTTGCAGATGTGCTGGCAAAGCGAGACCAGCTCATCAGTGTTCCCGACGGATTCAAGCTCACCGGTCCAGAGCAAGGGTCGCTGCTCGAGAGGAAGGAGTTCTCTTCCTCTGCAGCAGAAGCCACTTTCACCAAGTCCATGGAACAGCTGGGGTTCAGCATCAGCGTTTCGTCCAAAGCCAAGTTCTGGGGGTTTGATGTTGAAGTTGGTACAGACTACAGCAGCTCCTCGCAGTCGAAGAACACCCACTGGTCCCGCTCTGAGCAGAGCTACATTTGCACCACCAAGTACCAGTACATCCCTCTGGCTTCCTGCTACTTCCAAAAGCATCAGCTTCGCCTCTCGGACACGGCCCTGCAGGAGCTGCAAGAAATCGAGCATCTTTTGAGCATCACTGAGGAAGCAGAGAAGCCAAACATGCTGAAGAGCAGGTGTGGGAGCTTCTTCAGGAGGTTTGGGTCCCATGTAAACCAGGGTCCCCTCCACTTTGGGGGGATATTCTGGTGGAAGGCATCTACGGAAGGATTCAGAGCTGAGCAGCGGGAAGAGATGAAGCGACAAACATCTGAAGCTCTGAACTGCTGCGTCAGGGCCAGCTACAGCAGATTCTGTGACAGCAAGGCAGTGGTCGTGGACGTTTCAAAACCCAGCTCACAGGTTTCTTTTCAGGGAACAGACAGAAAGGGTGGCCTCACAGCAGTTCAGGTCTACGTGGCCAACACAGGGGGCCCATTGGAGACAGATTCTCTTCCTCAGTGGAAACTGGGGCTTGTAGCTAATAACACAACATGGTGTGTTATCGACCGAGGCTTTCAGCTGATCCCAGTGTGGGATATAATCCTGTCCAATCACAGCAGTGATTTTAAATCCAGCTATCAAATGAGCAGCAGCCTCAGGGCTGCGTACAAAGCACTAACGAATTGCAGTGTCAACACCCTGTTTGGAGAGGAACTGGTCAGTGCAGTGGAAGAGGCCAGAGCTTTCATGGAGTGCGTGAAGGCCTGGGACGTGACGGTGGATGAAAGGAAACTGCTCATGCTGATAGATTTCAAACAGGACCTGACTGAAAAAATCAAAAACCATAGCATCTGGATCAATGTATGCCTGTCGGACAAAGCCCTGCAGGAGTACCTGGTGAAAACCGTTCTGTTTTGCAAGAAGTCACCTCCAGAAAACACCACCTATATCAAGTCTCTGTTGAGGTGCCTCCTGGACCCTTATATCTATTCTGTTAAGGACTTCCCCGGGTCTTCTTTCATTATGCAGTGGATCTTCCATACTGAGCACGTGCTTCCCGAAACTCCCAGTGTTTCTGGGCTTGAAGATCTCACCAAGACACTGCTACAAATGAAGGAGTATATCCAGGAAGTCACCTACGCACCAGAAACCTCTGCATCTGCCATTCATGAAGCAAAGATAAAAGCCACCTTGACTGCAAGCCTAGCTGTTTATTCCTTTCTCCAGTTTCTCCAGGGAACGGCACAGAAAGACATAGAACTGTTGGTGCTCTTAATTACGACCAACGTGGGATACCGGGTGGAAAGCAGCACTTTTCAGTACCTCCTTGGATATCCAGAAATTAACTTCATGATAAATGAAATGCAAACAGGACATAAGGACTACCTGAGTCTGAAGGAGCAAGATGTTTACAGAGCCCAGGCCTTCCTGCTGCTGCTGGGTCTCTCCGTAACATTCAAATATAAAGAGGTGTCCCCTGAGCAGAAGAATAAGCGTTTAGTTTTCATGGGAGAGCACATGAAAGACTTATGGTCCACAGAGATAAAAACTCTCCTCGAAAAGCACAGTGCATTCAAAGACTGGGAAATGCTGGAAAATGACTTGAATTCCTTCATCAGTGGGCGTGTGGATGACACATGTGACAATCTGAAGAAACACAGTATAATCAAAGACATGGAAGACACTTTTCAAATAACGGAGCCTGCCAGTCAGCCCAAACCCAAATCAGACAGCAGCGAATCCAAAGCAAATCATGCCATTGCAAACCAAGAGTTCCTCCAGTTACTTAAGCGCCTTGGACTAGAAAATCACTATCCAAGAAAAATGGGGACAGAAGATTTCCACATCATATACAAGACATCTTTACACGACAGCCAGCCCAGCAAGGACAATGAACTACCATTTTACTTCTTGCAAAAGCTATTAACCGTGGATTATCGGGTGAGGTACCTGACTTGCAACGTCAAGAGCAACGTGGGGCTCGCACCTGTGCCAAAACCCACAGAGCCGGAGCATGAACCCTCGGATTCCTTTGATGACTTTTTCATGGATTTTGAGACAGAAGCCCCTGAACCTGCAACCAGGGACAGTTGTGTGCACCCCATGGACCTCCAGATGGCAATTTTTCATTGCGCCGATGATTTCATGAGACAGTACATTTCAACAAAACTTGCTTTCTGCCAATTTGCACTACCTCTCCTGGTACCAAACCCGTGCACTTCCCAGATAGAGTTCCCACTCTGGTCCCTCAGCCAAATAAAGAAAAGCTGGAAAGGGGCTGAGAAGTCAGGACAGCGGGCCAGAATTAACAGTTACAAAAACAAACTCATTTATCAGGCAGAGATACCCATTGTGTCCTTCATACGGATCGGCAGTTCTCCCTCCTCTTCCAAGTCTCAGATCCTGAATGCTCTGCTGAGCAAACAAAAGCATGACACTTTTTTCCACCGACATTGCAAAGGCAGCACCAAAGACTGTTTGCTGATGAAAGGTGTTGTGGAGATCTCCTGGTACTGTCCCCGGGGCAGTGACGATGACAGCTTTGAATGCTGTGTTGCCTTCTGTAACCTGCACGGAGATGCAAGGGATCACGGAGAACAGCTACAGTTTTTACAGGAGATATCTGCTGTGAATGTGGCTCTCATATCTGAGTCTGATCAGAGTGACAAGAAAGGGATGAAAATTTTACGTGACCTGTGGCAGTCAGAAAAGCCTTTGGTTTGTCTTTTCACTGAAAAAGAGAATGTTGCAGCTGGCCAATCTCACCAAAACATAAAAATAGGTATCAAGAACAGAAACGAAGCAGTATTAATTGAAGGGCTGACAAAAACAATCAGGGATCTCCTGGAAGGGTCTAACACACTTTTCAGCCTTGACGCCTGCGTGGACAAAGCTCGCAAGCACGGATTCTTAGTCGATGAAGATACTTTGGCGTGTGTGACAGCCAAAGAAAAGGCAAAGGCGCTGGTGACGCTTCTGAAGAAAGAGAAGTTATCTGAGATCAAATCCCAGCTACTTCCTCTTCAAGGAAAACTGTGGTACATGTGGTGCAAAAAGGACAAAGAACTCACTCTCTTGCGGGAAAAGAGGAACAAGAGCATAGAGCATCATCGGAGCCAAATTGAATTAGAGAAGTCGGCAATAAGAAGAAAGCAACTAGATAAAGCATTCCCCCTCAATCAGCTGATGAAATCAGTCCTTAGCTTTCTCCAGACGCAGCCAGCAGATACCAAGAAATACTTCCTGCAGTGGATGAAGGTCTTTATGGATGACCTGTCCTCTGATAGCCTTGACAAACTGAAGAGAGAGTATCACCAGTTATGGTCTACAATCCTGGCAATAAAGAAAAGCAGTGAAAAATCCAATGTGAAATCTCAGTTGCTGAATAAGTTAAATGACCTCTCCAATGAAATCAACGATTCATCCGTTGGCCTTGAGCATATTTTGAGAGAGGTAGGGCAGATTTATGAAGCTCTGGAATCAGTGAACTCACAGGACAATTTTTTTGTCAAACTACCTGAAATTGCAGCTGATTTGATGGTTTCAGGGTATCCTGTTGAGCTGATGGATGGTGATGCTTCTTACGTACCATTACGATGGGTTGGGGCAATCTTTGACAGATTAATTGAGAAGTTAGGGGACAAACGAGTATTTGTTCTTTCAGTGCTTGGCATCCAGAGCACAGGGAAGTCAACCCTGTTGAATGCCATGTTTGGTCTTCAGTTTAATGTCAGTGCAGGAAGATGCACCCGGGGAGCGTTTATGCAGCTAATTAAAGTGGACGAGAAGCTGCAACAGGATTTGGACTTTGATTACATGCTAGTTGTTGACACAGAGGGACTTCGTGCCATAGAGGTGGCCAATAAACAGTCCCTTAATCATGACAACGAGCTGGCCACCTTTGTCATTGGCATCGGCAACATGACTCTGATCAATATCTTCGGAGAAAATCCTTCAGAAATGCAAGATGTCCTTCAGATAGCTGTGCAGGCTTTTCTGAGAATGAAGCAAGTAAATCTTTCTCCCAGCTGCCTGTTTGTACACCAAAATGTGGGAGAAATAACTGCCAAGGAACAGAACATGGAAGGACAAAGATGTCTGCAGGAAAAGCTGGATGAAATGACCGTGACAGCCGCCCAGCAGGAATTCTGTGACATCTCCTGCTTCAGCGACGTCATCCACTTTGATGTGAACACCCACATTCATTACTTTGCTCACCTGTGGGAAGGAAACCCCCCAATGGCACCGCCCAATCCCACCTACAGCCAGAACGTCCAGGAATTAAAAAGCAAAATTCTCCAAGCCTCCAAGAAGGAGCGGCAGGACAGAATTTTAAGGCTCTCGAGCTTGAAAGTTCGTATTAGTGACCTCTGGAATGCTTTGCTGAATGAAAACTTCATTTTCAGCTTCAAGAATTCAGTGGAGATTGCTGCATACAAGAAACTGGAAACCGCATTTAGTCAGTGGACCTGGCGGCTGAGGAGTCACGTCTTAGACTTGCAAATGAAACTGGACAATAAAGTTCGGAATGGTGAGTTGCAGAAGGTCACCACAGACCAACTTGAAAAGCTAGTGCAAGAGACAAGTGATGCCATCACGAAAGACATGGAAAAGTATTTCAGTGAAGACAGAGACAGTGAGATACTGATCCAGTGGAAAGGCAACATAGAAATGAAGCTGAAAGAACTAAAAGACTCTCTTCTTCTTGAAACTAGAAAGAAGTGCGAGAATCTTATTGAACTAAAGAAGAACCAGTCTAAACTGGATGAAAGGAAGTCAGAATATGAAAACGAGCTCCTGAAAAGGAGTAGACAGTTGGCTCTGTCTCTAAAAGGCCAGAGTCTAAGTGAAAGACAACTGAGAAACAACTTTATTACTCTCTGGGCAGTCTGGATTAGTGAAGTCGCCTCTGCTGCTCCCCCTCCAGAACAGGTTGATATCGATGTGGAAATAGAAGATGTCCTTCTAGATCACTTTAAGGAGCCTAACTTACATGCACGCATCAGGACATTTCCCAAACACACAGAATTTTCTGTTAACTTGGAGAAACACGTCACTAAGAAAAAGCTATATTGGGGCTTTTTGTCTACGAGTTTTGACTATGCTGATGTGAGAAACATGAACCACATTACAGATAACATCATAGCGTGTGTGGAGGCAAACATCGATAAGAAGGAAAAGGAGAAAATGGATTACAGTCGAAGTTTTATTCATGAAATACTGAATGAAGTACAGAAAGGCATGAAGTCTGTCTCTACAAATGCAAAATACAGTTTTAATAAAGAGTACAGCATAGATTTATCACTGTATCTGTGCAGAATGGCAGCAGAAAGGTTTAAAGCCATGCATGCAGCATTCAGAAAAGCCAATGATCCAACCGTCTACCTGGAGAGCAAGAGAGAAGATTTCTTTAAGTGCTTCCAGATTTCCTGCCAAGGAGCCACTTCTATCATGACATTTGCTGTTTTCCTGTGTGACAAGATTGTCCCAGCTCTTCAGCAGGCGGTCTATAACAAGGCAGCTCTTGCCATAGCTCAAGACATGCAGGGTAAAATCCCAGATTTCAATGGCAATAGATCCACTCTGGAAGTTTGCTTACTGAAGTACCTGGCAGAAGAAGAAAATTTTGAGAAGTTCAAGGAGTACCTTAGACACCCAAGGAAATTTTTAGAGAGGTACATTGAGACACGCGTTGAGAAGTACTGTTTAGATAAGAACAGGAGGCTGGAGAAGTTTTTAGATTACTCCCTTAATCAACACTATGAAAGCATCCAGTCAGCTATTTTTGCGTCAACCAACATTGTCAAAGACAGAAAAGACAGAAATGACAAAATCTCTCTTTGGCTGGATGAATTTTGCAGTGCGCTTGGAGAGGTGCTAAACTTGCCCAGAAGGGACCTGAAGGGCCTTGAGCATGAGGAGGTAACAGACATAGAGTTCCTGTATAACGCCATGACAGAAGCACTGGCTCCCGTGAGAGATCATCTGAAGGAAGGGTTTGCTAGTGCTGATATGAGCTCATTTGAAAGGCAGCCTCATAAAATCCTGGCTGAACAGTTTGCAGGGTGCTGGGCACAGTGTCCTTTTTGTGGAGCTGTTTGCACAAACACCATGCCGGATCACAATGGAGACCATCAGGTTGTCTTCCATCGTCCGCAAGTTTTGACAGGATACAGGTGGCATAAAACAGACAATCTGGTCATTGATATTTGTTCTAGTAGCGTTGCAAGTGACTGTTTATTCAGGATTGATGGAGACAGGTGGATCCCCTACAAGAAATACCGGGATGCAGGACATCCTTACTCCACTTGGAACATTCTTCCTGATCCATCCATGCAAGCGTACTGGCAATGGTTTGTGTCTCATTTCAGGAAAGACATAGAAAAATGGCACAATGGGAAATTTCACGGCAAGGGAGAAATCCCTGCTTCGTGGCAGAAAATTACAAAGCAGAAAGCACTTGACAAACTGCAGAAGCTTTAGGCCAAGTCGATCTGAAGGGAAAACCGCAACTGCTTTGCATTTTAGAATAACATAGTACAAGGCTATCCACGAAATATTGTTATAGAATCATAAAATCATAGAATAGAACCATAGAATCATTAAGGTTAGAAAAGACCTTCAAGATCACCAAGCCCAACCGCCAACCCAACCCCCCCAGGCCTCCTAAACCATGTCCCCCAGTGCCACGTCTGCACGGTGTTTGAACCCCCCAGGGATGGTGACTCCACCACCTCTCTGGGAAGCCTGTTCCAAATGACTATGACCTCAAGCCACAAGAAGAAAATGATATCTAACTGCTCACAAAGTGGAGTGAAATAAGGTGTGCTGCTCCTGCCATCGCTCAGAAATTCCCTTGCTTCATGATAAAGTTAGAATCCTCTTCCCTTCTTGCCACGAACATTTACATCTGCTTTGTCTTTGAGCAAAAAAGAATAATAATTCTGGAGTGAGCAGTCATAGGGCCAAGATTAAGACCAAATGCCAGATGAAGAGTAAAGGCAGCATTAGAAAGTACCAATTTTATCAGCTGCTCTGACAAAATAAGTGACACTGGCAAAAAAATAGTTTTCCTGCAGTAAGTATTTGTCGTGCTTGAAGAAAAGGCTGCGGGATCTGAAAGCAGCTCAACATTGGCTGCAAGCTGTGCTGTTGTGCTTTTTGGATTATCATTCCCTTATTGATCCCTTATGGCTAAAGTGTGCCAGTACTCGGACCAGTAGCTGTCTGGCTCCGACGTCATTAAAGCACTTAACACAGCAGGCTATGTGGATTTAGATAGTGGTTTAACTCCGTGTTTATTAGGTATACTTCGTATGTTAAGGTGAGACATTCTGTCACAGGTGAGCTGCTCCAGGTTCACCTGGACCTGGTGAACTTATCTCCAGCTCTTAGCCACAATATCAACTGCTCTTGCCATTTGCTTAGCTGTTGAGCAAAAGCCTTTGTATGACCAATGTGGAGAATGATGTATCTTTGCAGCTTCCTCAGCAGCCATCGGCAGCGTGTGACGTTAGTGTTTGTGCTGTCGAGACAGGCTGGTGACAACGGAGCCGTGGTCTGGAGAACACGTAACCAGCTGGGACTGCACCCAGTGAGGCGGTCGGTGGTTTTTGCTGTGCAATTCCTGCAACGCTGCTGGAAACCCAAGGACCGAGGTGTCCTGGAGTGTTGCCCAAAGTTGTGATTCAGCACAATCCCTTGTAGTCTTTGCTAATAAACTAATTGAGTTGGACTGGACTGGTCTCTGTATCCTTTATTTTCACGTGAGCTGGAGTGGTGTGTGACTTCAGCATTTGTGCTGTGAAGACAGGCAGGTAGCAACTGGGCAACGGTCTGTGTAAGGGTGTGTGGAACGAGAGTGTCGGCTCCTGCCAGGGTGCCTGGTCAAGGACCTTCCTCAGTGTCCTAAGGGATAATAAGAAGGGAAGGAAGCCATAAACAAGAACATCCAGTTAAACAAATCTGACCGGCAAATGGCAAGGGAGGCAGTGGTGGGAACCAAGCTTGGTCAGTCGCACTAATTGATGAGTGAGAGGGTGAGAAGGTTCATTGAAGCGAGGTTATCTGATCGGGGAGCTGGTCAGGTGGGAAACTAAGGGGAACCAAACCCAAAACACACCAAGGCACAGACCCGACAAAACAGACACGGAGACAATGACAGGAACCAAACCTTGCCAGCGTGAGTGTGTGCTGCAAGGTCTAAGTGCCAGTTACTGGTGAGACCTGCCTGTGTGTGAATGGATATGGGGCCAGCTACTGGAGTCACACTGCGGGTTTGGGTGCCCCTGGCCTGTGGCATTAGCTACTGGAGTGAATGGAGTGCCAGTGCAGCTACTGGAGTGAGTCAGGGGTCTCAGTGCCAGCTACTGGAGCCAATGGGGGTCTCTACCCTCCAGCCACTGGGTGGGAACAGTGTGTGTCCTAAAAGTGAAGTACCTGGGAGGACTGGTGTGAATGAGGTGAGCGAAGGGCTGAGCACCAGCAGCTGGAGCTGGACTGTGGGTCACAGCCCACGTGCCTGGTGCGGGGAGCAAGTGTCTGTATCCCCCAAACCAGGTGTGTGTAGGGGCGTGGGTGTGAATTCACAAGCAAACTTCAAGCTGGACCAGCCAGCGAGGAGGGTGGCCTCGGGTCCAGGCTGGGTTATCAGGTGGGTGGAGAGTCCTTGCTGGTACCCTCACCCTGCCATGTGCCTGAAGCGCTCTTTCAGGGCTTTCTTCTTCCGCGTGTACTGTGCCTTGTTTGCAAGCTTTAGGTAATCTTAATCTTTCAGATGTCTCAAGGCCTGTGTGCCAGTAACTCCCAGCTCCTTCTCCGGTACAGGGAGCCAGTGATCTATGAGGAGGCCCACTCCTTTCAGTGTCTCTGCCACTCCACCCTGCCCCGCGTCTCCCTCAGTCTGGCATGCCCTTCCTTGCAGACATTGCTATGGGAAGGAATGCAAACATGCCTTCAAGTGACACAGGGATGCAGTAGCTCTCCCTGTCTGCAAGGTTTGTAACTAAGGTTCTCAGTGAGACTGACTCGCTGAAAAGAAGTCGTTAGAAAAGGCAAAAGACCTGATGATGGTGGGATGTGAATGTAAAGCTGATGAGGAGCTGCCTGGTGGGGGTCTGTCTGATGCATAGGGTGGGAAAGATGGGGGCTGGAGAAAGCAGGTGACAGGGCTGGGGCTGGGGTGACAGGCTGGGACGAGGTCAGGATGGTGCTCAAAGTGGAGATGGGGAGATCCGTGTACCAACTTTGCTTTCACTTTCTCTTCCCCCTTTCCTTGCTTTATCTTCTTCTCTCCCTCCTTGCTCTATCCTTCCCGTCCCTCTTCCCGGTGCATACATCCCCCATTCCCCCTTCCCATGGGATCCCAAACACATATCACAGAATCCCAGATTGGAGGGGTTGGAAGGGACCTCTGGAGATCATCCCATCCAACCCCCTGCTCCAGCAGCACACCCAGAGCAGGGGGCACAGCACCGCGTCCAGGTGGGGTTTGAATGTCTCCAGGGAAGGAGACCCCACAGCCTCTCTGGGCAGCCTGTGCCACTGCTCTGGCACCCTCATGGGAAAGGGGTTTTTCCTCATCTTCAGGTGGAACTTGCTGTTCCAACTTGTGCCCATTGCTCTTTGTCCTGTCGTTGGGCACCACTAAAAAGAGCCCGGCCCCATCCTCTTGACACCCGCCCTTCAGATATTTATAAGCATTGACAAGATCCCCCTCAGCCTTCTCTTCTCCAGGCTGAACAACCCCAGGTCTCTCAGCCTTTCCTCCTAAGGGAGATGCTCCAGGCCCCTGACCATCTCCGTAGCTCTCCGCTGGACTCTCTCCAGCAGTTCCCTGTCCTTCTTGACCTGGGGAGCCCAGAGCTGGACGCAGCACTCCAGACGTGGCCTCACCGGGGCAGAGCAGAGGGGCAGGATAACCTCCCTCGACCCGCCGGCCACACTCCTTTCAATGCACCCCAGGGCACCGCTGGCCTCTTGCCCACACGGGCACGTCACTGGCTCATGGTCACCTGCTGCCCACCAGCGCTGCCAGGGCCTTCTCAGCAGAGCCGCTCTCCAGCAGGTCAGCCCCAACCTGTCCTGGTGCGGGGGGTTGTTCCTCCCCAGGGGCAGGACCCTCCACTTGCTCTTGTTGAATTCCATGAGGCTCCCCGGGGCCCAGCTCTCCGGCCTGTCCAGGACTTGCTGGATGGCAGCACATTCTGGTGTATCAGCCGCTCCTCCCAGCTTGGTATCGTCAGCAATATGTCCCCAGAGCTGGTGGGACATGGACGGGCTCCCTGTGGAGTCCATAGGTTCCCCTCATCCCAGCCCTGCCCTACATGCTCCTGGGGTTCTCCCAGCAGTCCCGGCCTCAGTGTGCACGGAGCCCAGGATGCTCCCAGTCCCAGCTGCATTGGGAAGATCTCCCCGTTCTGGCCTCATTTGACCACCTTTCGCTTACCCTTTCCTTTAAAGTTAAAAATGATGAAACTGCAGGAAAATGCACAAGTGGAATAAGCAGGGCTGGGACTGGACAGATGTTCCTGTGAGATGGGAAACTGAAAATGTTGATGCTTTTCTTTCCATTTGGCGGAAAGTTGTAAAATCCCAGAAATCCCCATTGATCAGCGATGGGCGATGAGGTGTTTGGGGGAAGATACGTAGAATCATAGACTCATTTAGGTTGGAAGAGGCCTTGAAGATCATTTAGTCCAACCGTTAACCCAACGCTGCTAAGTCCACCGCTGCCGCCAGTCCCCTCGACAAAGCCCCAGCCACCTGTGTCAGCCCCTGCTCCTTCTCCTTCCCCTGAGGAAGGGTGTCTTTTTAGCCAAATACCTTCTCCCAACCCAGAGGCGTGGAGAGAGGGGTCAGCAGTCCCCAAGGAGAGCCAGGCTGCCAGGGAGGCAATCCCTTGTCTCCTCAGGGAGAGCCAGCCTCCTCATTGCCTCCGCCTTGGAGAGCTAGAATCATAGGATCATAGAATGTCCTGAGTGGGAAGGGACCCACAAGGATCATCGAGCCCAACTCCTGTCCCTGCACAGACAACCCCAAATTCACACCATGGCTCTGACGGCCTTGCCCAAGTGCTTCTGGAACATTGTCAGCCTTGGCGCCGTGATGCCTCCCTGGGGAGCCTGTTCCAGTGCTCCACCACCCTCTGGGGGAAGAACCTTCTCCTAATATCCAACCTAGACCTCCCCTGGCACATCTTCCTGCCATTCCCTCGGGTCCTGTCGTTGGTCACCAGAGAGAAGAGATCAGCCCTGCCCCTCCTCCTCCTCCCCCCCTTGCGAGGAAGCTGCAGACCACCATGAGGTCTGCCCTCAGCCTCCTCTTCTCCAGGCTGAACAAACCCGGTGACTTCATCCGCTCCTCGTATGATTTCTCCTCTAAACCCTTCACCAACTTCGTGGCCCTCCTCTGGACGCTCTCCAGTAGCAGCTTTATATCCTTGATGTCCTGTGGCGCCCAAAACTGCCCACGGCGCTCGAGGTGAGGCCGCCCCAGCGCAGAGCAGAGCGGGACAATCCCCTCCCTCAGCCAGCTGCAATGCAGTGCTCGATGCCCCCCAGGGCACGGTTGGCCCTCTTGGCTGCCAGGGCACGCTGTTGGCTCATGTTCATCTTGCCGTTGAGCAAAACCCCCAAGTCTCTCTGTGCAGAGCTGCTCTCCAGCCTCTTGTTGCCCAGGCTGTCTGTACATCCAGGGTTGCCGTGCCCCAGGTGCAAAATCCGGCACTTGCCCTTGTTCAACTTCATAAGGTTGGTGATTGCTCAGCTCTCCGGTCTGTCCAGAGCTCTCTGCAGGGCCTCCCTGCCCTCGGGAGTGTCAACAGCTCCCTGCAGCTCCACAGGACTTGTCCTGATACCGTAACAGCTGGTTAAAAGAACTCTTTAGACTCAATTTTGGAGTTTTAGAAAGCAGGCATTCTTTTATTACAGTGCCGAATACACAGGGGATAATTCCTCCTAGTGTGCACATCTACTGGAGTTAATTTTTGACATTTATACATGACAGTTAAAACACCATGCTTATCTAATGCATAATCATTGACGTGGCTGAGCATCCTCTTCTTCCATTGGCTTGTATCCTCTTCGCTTAAGTTCAAAGCTACAGTGTGGTTTTAATTCCCTGTGCATGCTCAAGAGGAGTGTGCGTGGGGTAGTCCTTTCGTCCCTCAATTGAGTCGGTGGTTGCAATCTGCCCTGCCGCAATTATCTTTCCCCCAGTCATTGTCCTTCGGCAAGTGCCCAGTTTTTCAGCGCCTTCCGGGCCAAGATGTTCCCTTTTATCACTGCTGACGGATTTGTGCCCTTCCCTTATCTTCACAGCGTTCTTCAGAGCAGGATGTTTCCACTGTCAGTCCTTGAAGTTCTCCTGAGTTGTGTTCCCTTAGGAGGGTCTTGTGAATGAGGGTTCATTGCTAACACCCTCCGATCTGGCCCAAGCGCTACTCAAATTCTCAGGTGTTAGTTTCCACTCCTAACTGTGATGCTTTCTTAATTACAAATAACTCGTGCGCTATTCCATTTCATCCAAGAAGAAAAATATATACATCCATTTGAGGCAACAATTCTGGTGCGTTGGCCGGGCATAAATTCAGCACACGCTGCCCACCACGAAACGCACAGTGGAACCTCCTCTCTCTTAGCTTTTGCCCACAGTATCAGTCCCACCAGGACGCCGGTGCCCACGGTACCAGGCCTGCCTCGCCCTCCTGCCGCGCTTACGGCCGGGTCCGCCCCCACGGCGTAACCAAGGTGGCAGGGAATTAAACAGAATAGTAGAATATTGTGTGCTGTGTGATCATAGAAACGTAACCGAACCTATACTGTTTTAAAGTAATGATTAACTCAGTGGTATAATGAAGACGTACCAGCAGTGCTGCTCAGAATCCCATGTACCTTTCCCGTCGTGATTTGGGGATCACGTAATCAGTTAGGTTAGTTAGTGGTCTTAGAGAAGATGACCAATGATTATTTTTAGAAGTGATATCATATATTTAAAGAATCCAATCACGTTAGAGGGTAATGTTGTAATTGAGGTTGAAATTATTGAGACTAAAGTTATATATCATAAAAGTTAACTTCCAGGGTGGAATATGGCCGATATGCTGAAATATTAGTTCAGTGATCGTTCCCTAAACAGCACCACCTGTGCCGATAACTCTGCGGAGCTCGGTGTACTAGTTCTAAGAGAGAGAACTGGATGGGGGAGTGAAGCGAAGGCCCCACAACTCCTCCATAAATCACTGCAGGTCCAGGAACGAGACGGAACCACGGAACCGTGCCCTGGCCAACACCGTACAATTGCAAAATTGTGTCCTGTGGGTGAACTTTGCTCATTAAAATCTCACTATAATACCAAAACACACCTCCAGCCCGAAAGCCACCCGCCTCCAAAGCGCGACCACCCCTCCCTGACTTTGCGCATTGAATTTTCTCTAGTTTGTACCTTGAAAAGCAAAGCGAGAAAGTTTTACCCCAATCCCTAAAGGTAAAGGTAACGTGCACATGACAGAAACAGTGTATAAAAGCCGGTGAATGTTAATGTAAGGGGGAACACGCTTGAGGAGGAGATATCCCCCGTGTTCCCGCGCGCTGAATAAAGAATGCCGGCCTTTGAACGCTACATTGGTGTTACGAGGTTTCTTCCCGATTTCGGTGACA
>WEKW01012293.1:177590-298607 GCA_013389905.1 Sula dactylatra | reverse complement strand
GGCGCTGGGCGCGCTGAGGACCACCGTGGTGAAGGCGTGACCGTGGGAGGCGTGGGGCCCCCCCGCTGCTGGCGGGAGGGGACACGGGGACCGTGGCGTGCCCCGCAACGAGCTGAGGGGTGTCTGCCTGCAAACTGGGCACCCCCAGCCTGTTTCCCAGCGGGGACAAGGCCGCCGTGTGCGATGCTGTGGGGGTCCATGGTCTGTGGGGCAGGTGGGCACCCCCAGGCTGTTTGTCCCCCCACGCTGGGGCAGCACAGGCGGCGTGCCGTGGAGTGGGACCCGGCGTGGCGACAGCAGAGTGTGTGGTGGTGGCAGCGTGACGGCAGCTGTGCTCCCCCAGCCGCGCTCCTGGGGTGGGGACGCACCTTCACGTTCGGCGGTGCAGCACGGTACAGTGGTGCTGAGTGGGGGGTGATCCCAGAATCCCAGACTGGAGGGGTTGGAAGGGACCTCTGGAGATCATCCCATCCAACCCCCTGCTCCAGCAGCACACCCAGAGCAGGGGCACAGCACCGCGTCCAGGTGGGTTTGAATGTCTCCAGGGAAGGAGACCCCACAGCCTCTCTGGGCAGCCTGTGCCACTGCTCTGGCACCCTCACGGCAAAGGGGTTTTTCCTCATCTTCAGGTGGAACTTACCGTGTTCCAACTTGTGCCCGTTGCCCCTTGTCCTGTTGTTGGGCACCACTGAAAAGAGCCCGACCCCGTCCTCTTGACACCCGCCCTTCAGATATTTATAAGCATTGACAAGATCCCCCTCAGCCTTCTCTTCTCCAGGCTGAACAAGCCCAGGTCTCTCAGCCTTTCCTCCTAAGGGAGATGCTCCAGGCCCCTGACCATCTCCGTAGCTCTCCGCTGGACCCTCTCCAGCAGTTCCCTGTCCTTCTTGACCTGAGATCACACTGGGTGTGCGTGCCCCCCTCCAGGCCATCCCTGGGAGCGGGGGGCATTGCCGGGCGCTGTCTGGGTGTGATCGGGAGTGGCACTGTGGCAGCTTGCCTGTCCCCCACCCCTTCCCGGGCTGGCAGCGGCGTGGTCAAGAGGCATCTGTGGCACGTCACGGCACGCAGCGAGGCGGGTGCCCTGCCAGGTTGTGCTGCGGTTGCCCCCGCCCGTGAAAGGGCGGCGGAGGAGGGAGCTCTGGGTGTGTGGGGGGTCTGCATTGCGGTGGGAGTGCGGCCAACTTGGGGACTCCCCCCGCGTTTAGTTCAGGACCGTGTTGCTCCTGCCCTGTGGCTGCTCCCTGCACAGTCAGTCCCACAGAAACATGCCAGAGATCGTCTGCATCTCCTCGCGTGAGTGTGGCAGTCTGTGTCTTGTTCAAAGCGCTGGAAACCTTTGAAGGAAGCCGCTGTAAGTGCTAACAGGCTCTGCTTTGGCAGTTTAAATCTCTAGGGGCTGGTTTTGGGCCAAAGCATGTGGCGTCCCTAACACAGGGGAACACTGGATTGTGTGTTAATCTGGAGGGGAGGGTGTTTGCCCTATTTTTACTTCTCCCACCCCAGCAGAGAAGCTAAAAGGGTTTATCTCGCTTTCTCCTTTGCTTTGCTCTTGTTCTAGGATCCGTCACATCGGGCCACGTTGCAGTTGTCCTTGCAAGGTGGTTCATGGGGTGTCATTTAAGTGTGCAGGACAGTTAGGACAGGTCTGGTTTGGACCCTGCTATACAAAAAAGATGTGGGTAGGGTGAAGAGGGTCCAGAGAAGGGCCACAAAGAGGATCAAAGGACTGGGAAGCGTGCTGTGTGAGGAAAGGCTTACTGGGTTTGTTCAGCCTGGAGAAAAAAAGGCTTAGGGGAGACCTTATCGCCATGTTCCAGTATTTAAAGGGTGGCTACAAAGAAGATGGGGACCCCCTTTTTACAAGGGGTCACATGGAAAAGATGAGGGGTAATGGGTACAAGTTACTCCTGGGGAGATTCTGATTGGGCACAAGAGGAAAACTTTTCACAAGGAGAACAATCAGCCGTTGGAATAATCTCCTCAGGGAAGTGGTGTGTTCCCAACACTGGACACTTTTAAGATCCAGCTGGACAGGGTGCTGGGCCGTCTTGACTAGACCGTGCTTTTGCCAAGAAAGGTTGGACCAGACGATCCTTGAGGTCTCTTCCAACCTGGTATTCCGTGATGCACTCAGGGAGCGAGGCAGGTGATGTGCTGTCTGGTCTAGCTGGGTGAGGCTGGCTGTGTGGGTCTGATCTCCTGGAGCAGTCTGTGGGGGCAGGAGTGGTCAGGGCTTGCTCACGTGCTGCTTTTGCACACTCGGAGCTGATGAGCTGGCGATAAATCGACTCGGTAGGGCGGATTTGATCAACGTGACAGCTGGTGTGAGGTGTCCCGTGAAAGACGGATCGTATGGGGATTCATCAGGAAACCTTAAGTGTGTTTAGAAAGCCAGTGGAGGATAGTGGTTTTGTGGGGGTGCTGGAAAAAGGTAAGCAAAACGCACTCGGCTTTGAGCCAGGCCTCCCAAAGCGGCTAATTTTGCTCCTGCGAAGGCAACGCTTTTGCTTGGAGAGGGAGGCCATCGTGCGTTCAGCCCGTTCCCAGTAGTTCCTGGAGGAATTCGTGGTGTCACTGCCTTCCCTCCCAGTACCTGTGTGGTGATGAGGGGGTCCCCACCCCCTACAGGCGGTGCTGGCGGTTGAACTTGGGAGGGTCCAGACAACTGCAGCAACCTTAACCTTCTCGTTTGTGTGGCAGGCACCGAGGACCTGCTCGCAGGTCTTGGTCTTTCTGGAGACGCCTCTGATGGAAATGCAGTTAAATCTGTGAACAGGACCCTGAAGGCAGACCAGGGCGAGGAGGAAAGTCCCATCTAGCATATAAAGCACGAGCAGCATTGGCCGCTTACTGCCACCAGTGACACGCTAGCGTTGTGTTTACTGGCCTCGGTTTCGGAGGGTAGAGGGCTGAAATGTGTAAGCAGGCCTCTGATGGAGGTATCGCTCCCAGCCTGGCAGAGCTGAACCAAGAGGCAGAGGCCAATAAGGCGGCGTATGCCCTAGGGGTAGGAGTGTGGTCTTACTGGCAGAAGTAGCTTTGCTTGAGAGAGGCTGTGGTTTTACTGAGTCAATAGGGACTTTGATAAGAGTGGGCAGGTTCACACATCTTGCTCAAAGAGCATCATTTCTACCCTGTGCTGATCCTCGTCTTTGCGGGCTCGCCGGGGCTCTGCAGCACTGTCAGTTTGAGTTCCTGCAGGTGAAAGCGCTTTGCTGGAGATCGCAAGAAACTGTTGAGAAGAGCAATCAGTGCTGACACGCTGGATTACCGTAGGGGGTAATGAAGCCCCAGTTGGTCTCTCCGCAGTGCTCCCTTCCTACGTGTCTTGTTTGCTTGGGCAGCTTTTATTTCCTTTGCCATTTTAGCGTTGAGAGAGCAGCTGATCCAGACACAAATCTGATACCGGGTCACATATTCCAGCCTTGCTTTAGGCATTGAGGCTTGTCCTGCTTTCCCCTTTCTTTGCCTTGAAGGTGTGATTCTAGATCCCTCACCACTCTGTTGATGAAAAGCCAGTTGACCTTCCCGGTACAACTAACCGTTCTTCCCAGAAAACTTCTGCAACAGCATCAACTGTCACCCCAAATGGACAGAGCAAGGAGGGAGCAGTGTGGGATGTGTATGGATGGCGATGCAAAATGACGGAAGAGTAACGTAGCTGTCACTGAGCTGCTTTGTCTGCCTCGTCCCCAAAGTGGGGGGACGTATCGGAAGAGGTCAGAGTGCGGCAGCAGCACAGCGTGTCACTGGCTATGTACCCGAAGCCAGCGTAGCTGGAAAGCAGCTAGGACGAGTAATTGCTTCTAGGTGAGACCAGCCAAAAAGATGATGCGTGGTCAGAACCAAACCCTCTGCACTCCACCAGTTCCTGCTGCAAACGGCTCTGCAGCCTTTGACTCTGCCTCAGCCTTTGAGCTGTGCCTGGCAGGAGCTCTCCAGCCCGCACGTGATAGATTTGGAAAAGAGCAAGCAGATTCCGGGGGGATGAGGAGGAGGCAACACGTGTCCAAGGGAAGGAACGTGTCCGTGCTCTTGGCGAGGAGCTAGTGTCCCTGGAGCTGATAACAGCAGGAGCAGAAGAGCTTCGTGCAAGATCATCCACAGCTTTCTCCAGCCCTGGCTGGTTTACTCTTCCCGTTGCTGCCAGGAGCACATATGGGAAGCGGCGAGTCAGAAGTCCAGATGGTTTTAGCTTTGCAGCGTGCACATTTCTCCTGGCTGGGGGAGAGGTAGGTGTAGGCTCCTTCTGACACAGGCTGGCTCGGTGCCACGGGTGGTAGGGGTATAGAGGGAACCGTCCTTTATCTGCTCTTGAAGGGACACTGAAGAGCCTGAGGAAGCTGTGCAGCAAAAAGCACAGCGTTATCAGGGAGTTTTTATTTGTACCTCTAACACTTTTTCAGTAGGAGACTGTGGGATTTGGGCGTAGCGTGTGCACCTTTGGAGTCAAGTTAAGCTATCCTAAAATGGGAAAGAAGGGTTTCTCTGCCGGAACAAATACATCCTTTGCAGCTAACGCATTACAGCGCTGCTTGGCAGCAGCGTGCCAAGGCTTCCCCCGAGGAGATGCTGTACGTGGAGGTCGGAGAGCCGGACAAATCCGAAGTGTCTCCTCCGGCTTGTCAGCCTAGTGCAGGTGATTGATGCTTCTGGCAGGGCAGAGGTCTTGATATCAAAAATAAAGCTCTTGTTTTGAGGCTGTAGAGCAGGATGCATGTGTTGGCCTTCCGAAAAAAAGGAAACCAGACGCTCTGCTATTGTCGAGTATTGAATGTCCTCTGCCAAAACCAGATGCTCTGGTACTGTTAAGTATTGAATGTCCTCTGCCAAGAAAGATGCAGCCAGGCACTGCTGTTTCGGAGCGTAAACCTTGCAGTTGGATGCCAGAGGTCGTGATCCGCTTCTTAAAAACCTGTCGGCAAACTGCTTTCTGGCAGGCTTCTGGGCAACCTCCTTCTATAAAGTTATGGGGAGGGGGGAAAATGGGACAGTCTGGAACATTCACGGAGGTGTCTGCTCCTACTTTGCTTTCTCTAGGAGAAAGACCTACCCCTTTCTTCCCTCCAGACTGCCTCCGAGTCCTGTTTTCACAGAGCAACCCAAACAACTCTCCCTTGTGCAAGTTGTCTCTGCCTTTCCCGAGTGTGGTGCCCGGAGCTGGATGCAGCGTGCGAGCTGGAGCCTTGCCAGCACAGCGGAGAGGGGAAGGATGGCTTCGTGTGTTGCATACAGCGCTCGCGTTGAGCTCTCGATGAGCTGCACGTCGCTTTCTGCAGCATCGAGACTCCTGTGGCTCGTTTCAGTGGGTCGGGAGGCTGCGCTCGCCGCTGCCACGGCGCCAAGAGCGGAAAGTGAGACTGCAAGTGAGGACAGAGTGCTGAAACTTCACGTGTCCTGTTAATTACAGACCGCTTCCATGATTGCCACTGTCTTTTTGTATTCCAGCTACGTGCCCTGCATTTCCTGTAGCCTTTCCTGGCCCGCTGTTGTCTGAGCTGCTTGTGATTCTGCTTTATTCAGCTCTGCCCTGGGGGGTCCTGCACTGTACTGGTGACTTCTGGTGGGATGGAGTTGCTGGTGACTATTCCTGGGGCACGTTTTACAGCCAGGTGTGTGGTTGCTGCGTGGCTCTTTCATCCAGTTCACGTAGCAGCAGGGAAAGTACTTGAGTGATGAGTGTTGCAAGGCTCTGGCCGTGCGTGTAAGTGGTGTCTGCTTGTGTGTTTTCCTCACCTTGTGAGCTGGGTGGAACTGCAGGTACGAGCCTCGGTCGTGATGCCATGTGGACCTCGGACTTTCCTTAAGGGTATGTGTTATCTTCAGGAGTAATGGTTTGGGGGAAACGCCAGTGAAGGAGGACGTGGGAGTGCCGCTCCTTACGTGTGACATGGGAGGGTTGTGAGAGGGAAGGCAACGACACGTGTCGTGTTCGGGTCTAAAGGTGGGACCGGCTGGTGTCTCGCCCCAGAGGCTTTGGGAGCACCAATGAGTTCAGTAAGAGGAAAGTGAACTGGGGCTCGGGAAGTACCTTTTGTAGCCAAACTACTGCACCCTAAAATCATTTCCATTCAGTGTCCTCACTTCCGAGCAGGAGCTGGCGATGGCAGCCCGTGGGGAGCAGCAGTGGCACGGGGGAGGCCGGCGGCAGCCCGCTCGCCGGGGGCTCTTGCGAAGAGGCTCTTTGTCTCGTTATCTGCGTGGGCAGTAAAATGAAGTCCTCTTGGTGTCTGCTGCCACATGCCTGCTGGGCTGAGGCCTGGGAGCAGCCGGCAGTGCTCAAGCACTAAGAAAAAGTGTCCAGACTCTGCTCATCCCACCTTCTCTCCGCAGTGACCCGCGCTTTGCTGCGGGTTTGGCCATTGATCTGCTGCGAGCCGGTTCCGTTTTCCCAGCACTGAGAGGCTGCATGTTCCTGAGGGTGGAGAAGGCATCTTGTACTGAGCATAGCTGTGTGGTTGAGAGCTGCAAGCCCTGTGGTGGGTTGATACACAGCAGAGATTTTTGCACCGGGAGGTGCTGGTCTGTTATCCCAATAAGAAAGGCACTCAGGCTCTGTAAGGTGCCATTTAAAATGCTATTATTAGAGCTAACACTGTAGGGAGAGAATAGTGTAGTTAGTGTTAAATCCCTTTAGAAGGTGGGAACCCCAGGTGGTGTAGCGTCAAATGGGCCTGTGATCCATGTGCAGCGTGCGGGACAGACCCTGTGCACAGAAGATGTTTCCCTCATTTCGATCGTTCAAGCTATTATACTGTTTTCTTACAGGAAAACAACTCTCTTCCTCAATTCCAGTGTCAGATGGAAAGAATGTTCATGAGAGCTTCTTGCTGCACTTCTAGATAAAGGCAAGGACACGCAGGTGGCCCAGTCACTGATGCTGAGCGGGAGCTGCCTGCAGGCTCCTCCGCTGCAATGAGCTGGCTGAGCTTCTGCGGCCGAGGGGTCTCGTGCAGCGCAGCACGGGCCTGGGCACGCTCAGGCTGACGGCGATGTGGGTCACGGACTCCTCGATGTACAGCGGTCTCCTGGTCAGGGTCACTACGGCGGACTGGGTTTGCAGTAGCGTATCGAGCATGGTTGTCCTGCGGCGTCAGATGGTGTACTAAATGCTCCGAAAGGCATCTAGCTTAAAGGATTTATTTTTATTGTGGAAAGTACTCTCCTCCTGGATGCTCTTCTCCCTTTCCTGCACCCTTCTTCCAGGCGGGACCCCCTGATCTCCTGGGCTGTCACCAGCCCAAGCCAGCACCAGCAGCAGACCCGCCAGGCGTTGCAGATCCACAAGTCGTGCACATATCACGCTTTGGTTGTTGATTCAACAGTTTCTATAGGTCCCTTAAGCAAACGGCATGAAGCAGGACTGCTGGTCCCACGTGGCGCCCTCTCTGCCCTGAAGAAGAGGGTGCTCTTCCCCTCAGCCAGCCTCAAGAAATCCTCTTGCATTCAGACTTCAAGTGCCTTGGAGAGCAGGGCTACAGATGCTGCGCTGCGGGAAGCAGATGGCTGGAAGCTGTCCCTGGCAGGCATTTATAGGCTGCTCTGGAAATATGAGCCCTAAAGAGATCTCTGCAGGGTTTGCTCTGCCGCACAGAGACGCCAACGTACGCCAGTGGCACTTCAGACCAGTGGAACAACAAAACCGGTAGGGAGAGCAGCAGAAAGGAAAGCTTTTTGATGCTAGGGATGTGGATGTGAGGCTTGAGGCCACGGTGATTAAAAGGCCAGCCTTCCTCACCCCCAGGCAAACACTTGCCTTCTCCTGCAGGGTCCTTAGCAGGAAGGGAAGCTTTTAAGCCCTGTTCTTGAATCACTTCACACCTTCCCCAAGGGCTCTTTTAATTGCACTGAGCAGGGTGCGCCTCTGCCTTTAAAGGGCACACAGCTTCCCGGGGTGCTGCTCGGCTGTGCTGCGTGGCGGAGGATGCTCCCAGACTTCATACCTTTTAAGATAAGCAGCTGTAAAAGTTAGAGATGGTGCTCGTTCTTCTGTTCTGCGGTTCAGTTCAGGGTTTTGAACCTCTGCCCAGCTTAGTGTGTCCCTTGCAGCTCTCGTGGTCTGCAAACCGCCCAGCTGCTGTGGTTAGAGGAGACAGTAGCAGCGCTTATAGGTTAACTGGAAATGACCCGGCTCACGAGCCTTGGCTGAGCTTTTGCTCCGTGCTAAGCAGTGACATGAGTGTAAGGGATTCATCTTGCTTTCTAGAGACACTTCTGATGTGGGTCATAAGGTTTTGATGAGTGATGAGCTAATTCCACTCCCGGGACCTAATCTCTGTGTGTTTACATCTCTTCATCTTGAACAGTCCTGAAATCGCTGCCGGCACCTCAGGGTGCTGTGTGCTGCTGCCACAGGTCTGGTTTCTGAGCGATGGCCTTTGCAATACAGGATATCGAAGATATTGAACCGTATTTTGGTGGGGGATTCCCAAACTCTCCATTTTTAGCCACACAGGGGCAGTGATGAAGCTCTTTGTGGTCGGGGACCTACTGCTACTTCAGTCCACAGTGGGTCCTGCAGGGTTTCCTAGGAGGAACTTCAAACCTCTGTGGGTTTTTGTTTGAGAAGATGACTCGTGTGGGGACGCACAGCTCGGCTGTATTGGCTGGTATCAGGTGCATCAGCAGGACTGTCAGGTCTTTTCTGGGTGGTTTGGTTGATGCTTGTGGGGTGATGCTGCTGCAAATCCCCTCTCTGCCCCTTCCTTTTGGGGAGGGGAGCTGTCTTTGCCTCCACACTGCTGTTTGTCTGGGTTTTTTTACTGCAGTCCCTACCCTTAAAGGTGTGAATTTGGCAGCTTGTGTGTGCGGTGGGTGCAGGTGGTGGTTTCCTTGTCTTGCCCCGCAGCAGGAGCCCTCACAGCTCTTTTCTGGCTGTGCAGGTGAAGAATGCAACTCCAGCTGACAGCTGCTCACATCCCTCTGCATCCTTTGCCCTGCCTGAAACAGAAGATTGCTGTCCCCAGCTGGTGGTTGGGGACATCTGCTAAAACCAGGTGCCTTTCTCATGGGTGCGAGTGCAATGGAGGAGCAGGAAGCAGAGCTGCTCCTCAGCAGCCTTTTGCTCTTCAGATTTCCTTTAAAAAGAAAAAAGTCTCTTGTTTACTCTGCGTCTTTGCTTTGGATATCTGATAGATCTTTGCATGCACCTTCTTCCTTTGCTGTCCCGCTTGGAGTCTGCTGTGAAGGTTTGATGCACCTCCCGCACCCTCTATAGGGGGCACGGAGCTGGCCCAGCACTCCGGCACTGCTGGGCTCCCCCGTCGCTGTTAGCGGTGCCAGCACAGAGCCGGTCCCGAAATTAATGGCCACAGGGATGTGGAAAGGAAGGAGTAGTTGAGGTGGGCAACACTGAGCATGCTGGTCGGTGTATTTGGCTGTTTGACCCCTTTCCACGTGCTGGAGGAGCCTCCCTAGCGCTGTCGGAGAGGCGAGGCTGGCGCGTGGCACGTGGAGGAGAGCCGGCTCGCAGCTCTTGCCTTGAGTGCTCGCTCAGCGTTGCGAGACGTGCGAAGCAGTTACTTAAAAATAGCATAGGCTGCTTGTCGGTCTGTCTTGGGTCTCTTTAACTGCACTGAAAGTCTACTGCGGTGTTTGTTGGTGCGTGTTGAATCTTGGCAACAATGAACTCGATCACAAAAGTCACTCTCTGCTAATTAGCAGCAAGTATTTGGCTGTTGGGACTGTTTGGAAGAGAACCTGAATGCATTGTGGAAATGAAAGTATCGCTTCCTGTAGCTGGCTCAGAAAATGGCCGCGTTATTAGGGCTTCTATAATCGACCTGACTCGTGCTCCAAGTCTTGCACAAAGCAGGATGTGAGGGTTAATGAAGTAACGCAGCTTTTTTCGGTTAATTGTGAATTTCCTCTTTGCGGAGAGGCGGGACGAGGGATATAGAGAGGCAGTGTTATGTGCTTTGGAGGAAAAAAAAAAAGTTTTATTTCTTGCCTTTCACATGGGCTCTATCGAAACTTGAAGGTAGTCTCCTTCTACCGCGCTGCCTTGCTTTGTAATCTTCTCCCGATGTGCGTGGGCTTGTGTTTTCCTTTGATAGGTACACTTAAAAGTTCAGCTTGATTTCTTTTTCTAGGGATTGTAATGAATTCTCGTCTTGCACTGACTCGTTTATTCTCCTGGCTGGTGGGTTGGCATCAAACCCAGCTCTGTGCTGGATTTGGCCCGGTTCTGCCATGGCCACCTTGTCCTCGGGAGAGGAGACTGGGGCTGCGGACTTGCGAGTGCCTGCAGCTCGCCGGTGGCTCACAGGCACCGGGAGAGGCCGACTCACCTCACTGATCCAGCAGGAACCACGTTTTGGGGTGGTTTGTGGGACTGAATGCCTTCGGGAGGGCACCGGCTGGGTGTCGAGGGGTGCCTCGGGATGGCGAGCGGCCGCTGCCTCCTCCCCTGCCCCCTTGCCGGGGTTGCCCTGGCCCCTTCTGTTCTCCTTGGGCACCAGAAGCAGGCTTGCAAAACTAGTCTGATCCCCCTCTCAGGTACCTCAGCCCTCTTTTTCAAAGTCCAAAAGAGCTCTGGCAGCAGTAGGAAGGTCTGTTGGCTGTGGCAGTGTTATTGTAAGAGGTTTCCTGTTTGTGCATTTTTGCTTCTGCCTTTTCTTCCTCCCCCCGTTTTACCTCCCCGGAGTGGCTGCTCCGATCCCTCGATTCCCACTCCAGAGGCTCGTCGCTGGCTGATCCTCCTCTAACTGCATCCCTGCCTCAGGCCCCTGAGGGTTCATCTTTCCTACTCCTGTGCTCACCATCTGTGCATCCTTTCTGCAGCCGATCACCTCAAACTGTAGCGGAAGCGGCGGTGACCCGTATTCATGGATATTTAATGCTCCCAAACAGAGAGCTCCTGGATGCAGTGGAAATTTGCAGGCTGGTTGCTGAAGCCTGCCATCAACATCACGTGTTGCTCCACGTTATGTATCCCCGGGGATAGGATTTCCCCCCAAGCACGGTGATGGGACGGGGTCGGGACTCGGCAAGTGGGGCGGTGGGGCTGGCTGTCCGCGCCATCCCACCGCGGGGTGACCCCGGTGCCGGCACAGAGCTGCAGCCCTGTGGATGAGCTGGCTGGAGCTCAGATAGCTGTGTGTCAGCTCTGCCCGGGCCGCTTGCTGATGCTTTGCATCCAACCGTCCTTGTTTTATCCCTCTGCAGTTCCTCTGCTCGGAGGTAGAGCTGTTGTCTCCGTAAGCAGTGTTTTCTCCTGCAGCCGATTCCTCCCGCCGGAGCAGGGCCGTTGCCGCACGCTCCCCAGCCACCACGCCGGTGGTCCTAACACCTCTTCTGCCCCCTGATCTGCGGGGAAGAGCGAGCTTTTCCCCGACGCTCATCACCACCGCCTTTGCTGGAGGAGCGGTCCCACATCCATGTTTGCAGAAGGCAGGGACAATCTCCCAGCTGGTGCCGGTGAGAGCTGAGGGTCTGAATGTGAGCGGGTGTCGGCAGGGCAGAAATCCGGTTTTCCAAATGAATTTGCACACCCCGTGGGGCTTGGGGAGCAGGGAGGAGGCTTCCGCTCCGTGCGGTAGTTCCTCTTGGAGGAGCCCCCGCATGCTGTGTTTTGAAGCATCTAATTGCTAAATGTCTAAAACCTGCATGGTGAAAAACAGGCAGGAGGAGGGCAGCGATGCTGGCTTTGAAGCTTGTGCTGCCGGGCCGCGTCTGCCAGCTGCTCGGGCAGTCCCTCCCTGCCGCGGGGCAAGCACACGGGACGTCCTTCGTGCTGTTTTCTTCCTGCTGAGCTCCTGCTGCTCATGGAGGGAGCCAAACCCACCGGCTTGTGGGGTGATCGTGGGTTTACCACTGCCAATACGCTCCATTCTTATGCCAGCTGAGAAATGACCTTAGAAAAGATAAACAGGACTCAAGTTAATAAGTACCATTAAAGCACGATGTGACTTCTCATGCATCAGCAGACTGTGGGCATAGTGCAAACGTGACTTGTTTGCACTGGCACGGCTCTGCTCGGTTATGTTCGCCGGGGATTGTCGAGTTTGCTGCCTCCTGGCTTATCTTGAGCCTGATGGGAGAAGGTTCTTAGCCTCATGCCCTCTTTGTACTTAAGGAGATTTATAGAAAATGGCCTTATGAGCTTGCTGGAGCTGCTCTGCCGAGGCTCCCTCTGCTCCGCTGCCGGTGCAAGCAGTGATACGTGGGCTCGCGGCCGGCAGCGCAGGCTGCCCTGGACCTTGCTGGAGCGCCTGCGAGTAAAATGGGCTGTACAAATCCATCTTTGCTTGTTCTCCCCGGTGCTGGGACCTGTGCCACCAGCGCTGTCCTCCCGCAGCCTACCCCGGATCCGTTCGGGTGTCTGACACTGGTGTGCCCAGGGCACCCGTGCGACAGCGTTTGGTCTGCGGCTGGCTCCTGGTAACAGGATTACTTAAAAGTGGCGTTGTTTTTCTGGACAGGAAGGCTATTAGTAGAATCTAGGCTATAAATCTGTATTTTTTTCCTCCTTGGACATATAATTGGGTCTTCCAGAAATGCCCTGGTTGCATGATTAATGTTGTTTTTAAGCTGTATGAGCCATTCGCGTCTTTAAATCCCATAACGATGCAGTCAGCTCACCGCCGCACCCATGATGGCTCCGTGGCAGCCGGGACCGTCTGCCGGCCGTTGGGGTGCCCTGTGGCACCCTGCGGGGTGGCTGGATGCAGCAAGTGGGTGGCCGAGCAATCCCGTGGCCGTCCTGGCACGGGCAGGCTGCTGCTGTACGGTGTGAGTGATGAGATTGTTGTTGCAAAGCTGGCTCTGCTCTCTTCTTGAGGAGTTTAAAACCAAATCCCGAGGGGGCTGTCTGGGCTGGGTTCCCTCCTTCCCGCAATCGTAAGGAGAAGCGGATGCACGATGCTGTTTTAGAGCAGGGCCCGTGACAAATGCCTGTCTGCTTTGAGAAGGAGGCTCTGGGGCATGTGAAATGCCTTTTGTGCACTCGTGCTTTTTGCTTTACCTTCTCTCCCTGAAAATGAGGGAGAAATCAAGAGTCCTAGCTGGCGGTAGTCATCGGCCATGGCAGAAAAATGACGTGGAGGAGGATAATAGTCACATGCATGAGTCACTGGAGCAATGCGTGGAGATCCAAAATGGAAGAGGTGATGCTCATTTGCAGTGAGGATGAGGTGGGGGAATGACTGAGCCGGTGCTGTGCGTGGTGAGCTAAAACACCTCCGCGTTTATAGCCTCGAGAGCGTTTCATCAGAGCGACCTCAGCAGCCGAGTGTGAGACGAGCTTTGGGGGAGCAGGAGCCCCACGCCTCTGCCTGGCGCTCTCGGGGGCGGTCGGGCACCTTCCTCAGCTTTGCTCCAAGGCACAGGCGTGTATGAACAGGCAGATTGAGGCCGATATCCTGAGCCTATATTTCTCTGGGAACGTCAGTCTCCAAAAACGTTGGCCCTGGAGGGCTGACGCAGGAACGAGGAGCCTGGCTAAGGGCTTCCTCCATGGCTCCATCACCAGCGTGGCGTGACCTGCTCTCTTCCCGTGGTGTGGGCTGGAGGCCCTGCACCCTGAGGAGGTGGTGAGCGTCCCTGCGTTGCCTGTCCTTGCTCATCCCTCGTCCTTCGCCTGCTGCCAGCGTCCCCAGCACCGCTGCTGGCTCGCTGTCCCCAGCGGGGCAGAGAGCTCGCGTGCCGTGCAGGTCGGGAACCTTTTCTTGCTCGTGTAGAAAGGCAAAGAGGTGGAATGTCTGTAGGAAGGAGACGGAATGGCGAAAAGCAGTTGCGGGGAGGCTGGGTATGGCGAGTGTTTTTGAGTTTTGTAGCTGAAGGTGCCTGGCAGGTCACTGGTATTCTGGCAGGCGGCTGTCCTGGGCAGTGCCATCTCTTAGGGTGGCAGCCAGCCCCAGCTCGGTCCCTTTGGTCTGTTGGTGTCCTCTGAGCTGGCAGAGCACCCACCTGCCTTGCTCAGCGGGCAAAGAAGCATCCCTTCAGGAGACTGGTTGAAGCTGGGGTGGTTGTATAAGCAAACCTCTGCAGAACAGCTGCCCTCTCCCCCAAGAAACGGGTCATTCCAGGTCTTTGAGTTCTGCAAGCAAGGTGGGAAACGTGTGACCATGGGGAAAAGCTGCTTATTGACTATTATCCCCAGTCCCCAAATGTGGGGGGAGAGGGAGAAGCTTCCCGGGCCATGGGCCTGGGGAAGCTTCCCCGAGGTACTTTACAAACACGAGCATAGAAACTCCAGAGCGCTTCCCCTGCCTTGCTCCAAGCGTCACGTCTGTTTTCTTGTTCCAGGCTGTTTTAGGGACAATGAGATTTAATCAGTCTCCAGCTCTCCTCCTCCCCTAACCGGTGGTTCAAATCCTATTATCTCGTCAAGCATTTGGAATCCTGTCCCCTGAAATTGCATTAAGCTGGGATGGAAATTCCTTGTGGCTTAAACCTCGCCTCCGTACGGCATCGAGTTTGGGGTTTTGTTGCTGCTTGCTCTGCAGCTCCTACGGGCTTGCTGGCGTGGGGACGTAAGGGCTGGGGCTAACCCCCAGAGAGATGGACTGATCCGTCACGGGGAGGGCAGGGAAGAGCTGCTGGGGGTACAGAAATGCTCTCCAAGGATGAGATTCACCCAGTTAGGAACAAATGCTGTAAGCTCTTAGCCTGTGTGCTCAGAGCCCGGCGAGACCTGGTGCCTCTTCCTCGTGCTGGCGTCTGTCTTGTGGCGTGTTGCTTTGCCTTTTCCCACCACTTTCATCCTAGCTGCTTCCAGGGGAAATGGGGTTTCCAGCCGAGGAGAGGAGCACAGAGGGAGGAACAAGCCGTGGGCGCAGAGTTGGTGGCTAGTTCAAGGCCGTGGGGTGGGTGGGGACCCGGAGCTGCTCTCTGGGTTTCCTTTTACCAGCCAAGCCCCACTTATCTCGGGGAGTGCATAGGTTATGTCTCCGGTGATGCAGGGTGGGGTGCAGGCTTCGATTGCTTTCCATAACACCGCTCATGAACTTGGGATTAGACCCCCGTGGGGTGGCAGCAGGCGCCGATGCTGGGGACCGGCGGGAGTGTTGTCCCAGCCGCGGGGACCCAGGGTGGGCGCCAGGAGCTGCCCTGCTCGGCACCGAGCGTGTGAGCCGAGGAGTTTCGTAGCCTATGAAATTTTTCTTGGGGTTCTTGTCAAAGCATTACTTGGGGAAGAGAACTTTAGACGGGGTGATCTTTGCTAGGAAGGAACTGTGAGCTGGAGAGCAGGTAACAGCTCATGGTGCTTTTGCAAGCCAAATGATGTCAAATTTTAACTTTCTAGCTGGAAACTGTTTCATGGCTTGTTTAGGTCTTTTATTTTCTTTTTTTACACCCCCCCTCCCCAAACGACCTAAAAGCAATGGGGTGAGGGGGAAGAGCTCTTTCTTCCTCCCTGTTTCCCAAGGGTGGCAGGTGCCTCTGCAGAAATCTCAGCTCCTTAATGGGGGGGAACCCTCTGAGACCCATCCGGCATGGGGTACCCACGGGCCTCCTGGTGTTCACCTGCCAATCGTCCTCCTTTGGAACTGTGGACTCCAGCTCTCTGAGCTGGGTGCAGGCAAGGAGCAAGGTGCTGATCCTTCACCAGGTCAGTGGGCAACTGCTTCAGACTGCACTGCCCTAACTGAATAAGGAAAAATGACATGGGACCTGCCTCCAAACAGTGAAACCTGTTGCCTGTGCTGCTACAATCACTTTGCTCCCTTGCTGGCCCCAATCTCTGTCCCCAGTCTCTGTCCCCACCTCCCGTGATGGGGCTGGGAGCCCCACGTCCCGTGGTGCCCACAAACCAGCCCAGGTCACCTGCGTGGCTGCACCGGGAAGCCGATGCCTCTGACCGTCTCTTTAGTGCCAAATAACCCTCTATACCTGAAACTGTGATGGGATGTGCAGGATTGGGAGATACTTGTGGATGCGCGGTGGTATGGTGGTGTGCGTGGTGTTTTGGGGTGTCTGCGGGACAAGGGAGGGGGTTGAAGACCTTGCTCATAAATATTTGCTGTCTTTCTGGGAGGAGAAAGTCCCTTCCAAGTGACAGGAGATGAAGGAGATGGCGACAGCTGCCCTCTCGATGGCTTTGACTGAAGCGTGCTAGTTCTTGTGCAGGACCTCTGGGCTCAGTCACTGGTTGTGTCTGGGTCACTCAGAGCTGTCAGCACAGAAGCGTGTCCTTTGAAGCTCCCAGTTCGTCTCCTGTCCGTCAGAGAACAGTATCCCATTTTGGGGACCCCACCAAGGGGGCTCATCGCTGTCCCCCTGCAGCCTTTGGCGAAAGGGGTGCCGGGGTGCGAGAGCTGAGGAGTCTAAAGAGCAGCGGGGCTGCAGGAGTGGCCCCAGCTCTCATGGCTGGTGGGGAAGCCTCCCCTGCCCTTCCGCATGGCGCCTTTGGGTGCTGAGCTGAGAAGGTCCTGCTCGTCTTGTGGGGCAGGACTCTACAGGGTTGCTCTAGCAAGAGCACACCGAGCTGTCCCCAGCGGGTCGGTCCCACGGTGTGGGTGCTTGGGGCTGTGGGTCTGTCACTTCTTCTCCGGCTTTTGAAGAGCGTCACCAGGCCCGCGGTGTGGCCGTCGGGGTGCGGGGCTCTGGCAGGAGCGTTGGCTGCGGAGGAGGTTGCATGTCCTCGAGCGTTGTCGCAGATACAGATCTGTGGATGTGGCCGACTGCGCCCAAGTGTCGCAAACACAACCTTGAGTATCCTGCCGACTGCGCCAAAGCGTCAGGAACGTGATTTGTTACCCGGCTTTGGTTGGCAGTCTGAGATTTGGTAACATTTTTAGGCAGATCACAGTATTGGGCTGTATAATTTTTGAAAGCATCAGGCGATTTAAAATGGCAGCTTGATGGAATTTATTCCAATCAACACAGCGACTTAGTTAAAGATTCGAGAATGGCAAGGGCCGCTCTATCGCTTACACAGGAGTGCGCAAAGGAGAATTCAGTCACCCTCGAGTTAGAATGATCCACAGAGGGATCCGGGACACAGGGGTAGGGAGGACCCTCCCGTTGAGTCACGAGGTCCGGAATAGACCCCCTTGTGTTCTAAACTCCTTTCAGAGAGAAGTCTAGGTGCGGCTAGGTCCAGTCTTAGTCTCAGACCTGGTCAACGGTTTATATTAAGAGTGATAATATATATAGTGTCAAATTGCACACGCATACACCCCCACCCCCAAGGTTAACCTGTACATAAAATTTCCCTTTTTGAGTTTCATAAATGACTCACTTCTACGTGCTGGCATTCATCAGCGCGCGGCCGGTGAACCTTGCGAAATCAGGCCTTCGAGCCCTCGCAAAGTTGGCAACGGACGATCCTTCAGTCCTCGCGAAATCTGCCCCGAGAGGTGTCCCAGCCCGGGGGAGGTACGGGGTCGCACAGCCCGCTGCGGTGCCGGAGAGCTCAAAGGGTCTCCCTCTTGGATCGCTGGTTATAGGATCGAGGTGATTGGCTTCGGTCAATATTTTACATTCTGGCCACAATTCTGGTACACAAGTCGGGGAGCAGACGGCCCAGATACGGACAGAGATGGCCGGGCACCCAAGTCCTTACGACCGAGATAACAACACAATAGGGCTCATCCAGGGCTCTCGGAGCGGCCCGGGGGGGCTGCACCACCACAAGCATCTTCCCACCTTCCAGAACCATTGCGGTGGGTGCGCTACCCGCTCCTCACGTGGGGCTGCTCCCTGCGGAGGGGAGGCGCTGGGTGCAGGCGCGAGATGTGTGCCTGAGAGCTGCCTCTAAGCATCTGTTGCTGGAGCTGGTGGGTGCTTTTTGGGTTGTTTAGCACCGTCCCTGGTGAGACTCTATCCTCGACCCTAGTGTTCTTGCAATGCCAAGGCTCGGGTAGCGAGTGTCCTCACGGAAAGCACAATATTCAGGATCTCTGGCTTTTTGCAAGTGCTGGTGGAGCCCTAACTATTGTCTTTTGTTTTTCCCTTGTCGTTCCCAGTACAGTGCCGTGGACAGCAACCCCCTGTCTCTGTACGTCATGCATCCCTTCTGGAACACGATAGTGAAGGTGAGACCTTGTCCTGCCCTGAGTGGGATAGCAAAACTCCAGTCACCACAAAGCCTTCTCTGTAAAACTCTCAGCTGAAAAGCCCTGCTTCGTTTGTGGTGCAACTAATTGCAAAGGGTGCTGCCTTCCAGCCTGCAGCCCGCCCTGAGCTCACTGCATCGCAGCCTAAAGCTTCCTGCTGCCCCGTGATATGCCAGATGCGACTAAGCAGTGTTGTCTAACACCCAGATGATTGTAACCAGGTCTCTGCTATGGCTGGGAGCAGTGCGTGGTCCTTATTATATGTTTTAATAAGTTCATGTGTTCTTTTGCTGCTTTCCCATAGATCTTCCCTACCTGGCTGGCCCCAAATTTGATAACGTTTTCTGGCTTCCTGCTGCTTGTCTTCAACTTCTTCCTCATGGCATACTTCGACCCTGACTTTTATGCTTCTGGTAAGGCTGCCTGTTTCTGTTTGGGTGTGAAGCATCGGAGTGGTGAAATCTGTCACCTCCTCTGCCGTGACTTCTGCTGCTCATTGATAAGGCTTCTTAGTCTGGGCCTTCCCAGATGCAGGTGGCTGTGCCAGGGGAGGGACAGATTTGAGGGGTTGAACTCGCTGGGCCTCAGACAAGGACTCAACCAAATACGACACCTTCCCTCCGGCTGCTGGGTGGATAGTGCCTGGCTGGCAGCGTGCGGGCAAGGGAGGAGGAAACAGCTGAAATCTTGAGTAGAAATAAGCTCTGCCTACAGAGCAGGCAAGAACCCAGTGCCCTCGTTTTAAAATCTAACAGAGGTATGTGGGAAACTCTGCTTCCCTGAAGTCAGCAGGTAAAGCCTTGTTCTTTGCATCCCAGCTAATTGCCCTCTTGCAAAAACATGCCAGCACCATGTTCAGACTAACAAAGGCAAAACCCTCTTTCTCAGTTTCACCATTCTGCGTAAGGCAAGGATGCGCACAGCTTTGGACTTTTTAACAGTACCCATAGAATCACAGAACGGTTTGGGTGGGAAGGGACCGTTAAAGCCCATCCAGTCCAACCCCCTGCCATGAGCAGGGACATCCCCAACCAGAGCAGGTTGCTCAGAGCCCCGTCCAGCCTGACCTTGGGTGTTCCCAGGGACGGGGCATCGACCACCTCTTGGGGCAACCTGGGACAGGGTCTCACTAAACAATTTCTTCCTCCTATCTAGTCTGAATCTCCCCTCCTTTAGTTTAAAACCATCACCCCTTGTCCTGTCACTACAGCCCCTGCCAAAAAGTCCGTCCCCACCTTTCTTATCAGCCCCCTTTAAGCCCTGAACGGCCGCAATAAGGTCTCCCCCATGGATCCTTCTCTCCTCCCGGCTGCACAACCCCAGCTCTCCCAGCCCGTCCTCACAGCAGAGCTGCTCCAGCCCTCGGACCATTTTGGTGGCCCCCTCTGGCCCCGCTCCAACAGGCCCGTGTCCGTCCCGTGCTGAGGAGCCCAGAGCTGGACGCGGCCCTGCAGGGGGGTCTCACCAGAGCGGGGCCGAGGGGCAGAATCCCCTCCCTCGCCCCCTGCCCACGCTCTGGGGATGCAGCCCAGGAGACGCTTGGCTTTCTGGGCTGCGAGCGCACGTTGCCGGCTCGTGTCCAGCTTTTCACCCCCAGCACCCCAAGCCCTCCTGGGCAGGGCTGCTCTGCATCCCTCCATCCCCAGGCTGTGCTGATATCGGGGGCTGCCCCGACCCAGGTGCAGGACCCTGCGCTTGGCCTTGTTGAACCTCAGGAGGTTCACAGGGGCCTGCTTCTCGTGCTTGTCCTGGTCCCTCTGGATGGCATCCCATCCACTCAGCTCGGTGTCCTCTGCAAACTTGCTGAGGGCGCGCTTGGTCTCACTGTCTGTCATTGATGAAGATATTAAACAGCACTGGTCCCAGTGCAGACCCCTGCGGGACATCGCTCATCACTGGTCTCCATCTGGACATCGAGCCATTGACCACTACCCTTTGGATGCCACCATCCAACCAATTCTTTATCCACTGAACAGTCCAACAATCAAATCCATATCTCTCCAATTTAGAGAGAAGGATGCTGTGGGGAACCATGTCAAAGGCCTTACAGAAGTCCAGAGAGATGACATCCGTAGCTCTTCCCTGGTCCACTGATGTAGTCACTCCATCATAGAAGGCCAGCAGGTTGGTCAGGCAGGACTTGCCCTTGGTGAAGCCGTGCTGGCTGCCTCGAATCGCCTCCCTGTCCTCCGTGTGCCTCAGCATAGCTTCTAGGAGGATCTTCCCAGGCACAGGGAAGGTGAGGCTGGGAGGTCAGTAGTTCCCAGGGTCCTACCCATGTACATCTGTTTGTGTATCTGAAGGTTTAGTCGTGTCCCCTTCCTCATGGGGTTCTCCCAGGGAAAAGATTACTCTGAGTCACTTATCAATAGCTCCCTCTCTCTGTTTTTCTCTCCCTTTGCCCCTGCCAGGTTTGGTTTAGGTTGCTCAGAAGAGTTCATCTAGTTCTTCTGAAACTGGACCAATCATCAAAACACAGTGAAGTGGCAAAAATACTGGTTTCTCGGGATTGTAGGTAGACAAGTACCATTTTGAATATGCCAGATTTTCAAAAGCTTGGGTGGCATCAGTGGCTGTTAGCCAAGATTTGGACTGTGTTTTGGTTCATGAGCCAAGAAAAGCTGACAGTAGTAGCTCAGGGAAGGAAGCTCAGCGTGAGAATCGCCAGGACATGAGATGTCCAGAAACTTGGGGTCTGCTGAAGGGATGGTGAAGCTTATGCTTTGGGACCCTTTTGTACATAGAATCATTAAGGTTGGAAAAGGCCTCCAGGACCACCAAGCCCAACCGCCAACCCAACCCCCCCAGGCCTCCTAAACCATGGCCCCAAGTGCCACGTCTGCACGGTGTTTGAACCCCCCAGGGATGGTGACTCCACCACCTCTCTGGGCAGCCTGTTCCAGGGCCCGACCACTCTGTCAGTGAAGACATTTTCCCTAATATCCAACCTAAACCTCCCCTGGCGCAGCTTGAGGCCGTTTCCTCTCGTTGGGCTTGAAAAGACAACTTTTCATTTTGCTGGTGAGGCTTCCAGAAGCTTGTGCCTTCCCTCCTCGTTGGATGGTTTTGTAGACGTGATGCCCTCCATTTACTGCTGGAACGACATGATCGTGCTGCTCTAAGGAAACAGGAGGTGGCATTTCAGGGAATCATCGTTCCCCCTAGGAGACCTCCACGTGTCCTTCTCCGAGGCTGCTGTCAAGAAGCCGTGCTTCTTCCTGCTTTTTTCAAATGCACCTTTGGGCTCCCTGAGTTGCAGGCAGCTAAGCTGGCCGTCTGCTAAAACAACATCGCAGGAGGTGGAGATGTTCTTGAGGGGGAAGGGGAACTGGAACTCTTGTTTCAATTGGCAGGATGCAGACTGGAGACTGGGAGGGGAATCCTCACGCGTGTCGGCAGAGGCAGGGTGTTACCACATCTCAGAGAGGCTCTACTTGATGCTCTACGAGCAAGTGGTTGAGGAGAGTCTGACCTGCACACACTTCCATGTCATGCATTGGGGCTAGAGTTGCTAGCTGCCAACACCAGTTCTTGGATACCATGACTTTGGGGAGCTGGGGACAGAGGACAAGCATGTCTTGGAAAGCAAAGTCCTCGGTGACCCGGTTTCACATGCTGCTGTGGGACAGCTCTGCCATCGCGACCCGGAAAGCTAACGTTTCAGTTGCACTGTTTGAGTTGTGTAGGTGCTTTGTCTCGGTGAGCTGCCGGTCCTTGTTGCTGTGCCTCTCGTGCCAAAATAAACCCATTGAAAGTACATACCGAGCTGTCCTGACTTGGGTCTTTCTGATCTCTGCAGCTCCTGATCATCAGCATGTTCCGAACGGAGTGTGGGTCATTGTGGGTCTCCTCAACTTTGTTGCATATACGTTAGGTAAGACTTTATCTAGTTGATTATGGGGGTTTGTGCCTGTTGTCTGTCCATGCTGCGGCTGCCTGTCATCTTATCGCCGAGCCTGTTGAGAAATCTTTGACTCTGGGCTTCTGCCATGCACTAATCCAATTGCTGCTCAGGCTGCTACAGCAGCTTCTGGGAGCAGCTTTGCAAAGTGGATAGAAGAAAGTGGTCCCAGAGCAGCTGATGTGAAAGGAGGATGTTGGAACTGACTTCGTTACGAATTGTGAGGTTCTGTCTTCAGTCTGCTTAAAATAAATGTAATCTCGTCAGACTTTATTGTATTTTTCCATCTCAAGTAGAGCAGGGGGGTGGGAAGTGCGCTCCCCGTTAGAAGATGGAGGTGGTGAAAGCTGCTGTTCACTGGCTGCGTGCACTTTGTCAGCTGCAAAACGGCCCATTGCTTTGAGTCCAGCAGAACCCCTCATTTCTCCTTGTTCTCTTCCCAGATGGAGTTGATGGGAAACAGGCTCGCCGGACCAACTCCAGCACGCCCCTGGGAGAGCTCTTTGATCATGGCCTGGACAGCTGGGCGTGCGTGTACTTTGTCGTGACAGTCTACTCCACCTTTGGACGGGGCTCCACGGGTGTCAGTGTCTTCGTTCTCTACCTCCTCTTATGGGTGGTCTTGTTTTCATTCATCCTCTCCCACTGGGAGAAGTATAACACAGGGATCCTCTTCCTGCCCTGGGGATACGACATCAGCCAGGTGGTAAGTACACGCCGCAGCCGCTGCTCGGCTTCAGCAGAAGCTCAGTAAACCGCTAGCGTGCCTGGGGCGCAGCAGTGCCCACGGAGGTGCGCGAGGGATGCAAGCGGCGCTGCTACGTGTCCAAAGCCTTGTAAATCAATCACTGCAACGCTCTCTGGAGGTGGGTGGCTTCAGCCTGTCTCCAGGCGCTGTGGAGGAGGAGAGCTTTCCAAGACTGCTTGCGTGACTTCGCGCTGTAATTGCTTTAATGAGCTGGGGTCATGTGGCGCTAGAGTTCGACTGCTCAAAACCATTAAATCCAAGGAGGTTTGTGCGGTGAAGGTTTTATTTTGTTCCAAGTAGCTCTAGTAGATGGACTCCCCGCAGAAACAGGCTTGAAGAATGGATATTGCCTTGTGTTTCCTCTGCCTGGTTTCTGCTGGCCTCGGATGCACATTTTGGCCACCTAAATCGTTGCTCTAACGTGGGTGCGTTCAAGTCTAGAGGTTTGGGGTGCCTTTTGGCCCTAGCAGGACGTCTGCCAAAATGGAGTAGAGTAACTAATCAGGATGTTAATCGCTGCGCCCGGAGCAAAGGTTCCTGGAGAGGCGCTCCCCTGTACCGCGGTCACTCGGCACTTGGTGTTGAGACTGACAGTGACGGACCCTTTGGTGTGTTGGCATGTCCGTCTCTCATTAAGGACTTCTCTGCAGGAAGCTCTTTCTGAAGGGTCCATCAGACCTGGGAGCACCTCTGGATGGTACAGGTCATCGTTACTGCTGGCAGCTGTCCTTCCTAGCCAGGGTGCAGCCCCCCGGCACTGCGCAGCACACAGTCCTCCCTCATCTGCTGGCCTGTCAGGTGCTGGGTGGGAAATGCAACAGGTTGGAAGGAGAGTGCAATTAATGCAGCTGCGTTAATTGCAATAATCATCTCTGCTAGTAAAAGGAGAGTGTAGCTGGTGTCCTCTGACTATACTCTGACCCCTTTCTCCAAAAGCATTGTTTAACCCTAATGCTTTCGGATCGCTGCCTGTTGCAGAAAGGCAGGGGGTGGAGGGCGAAGCTGCCCTGCAGCGTGCTGCACCCGGCTTCTGGGTTACTATTAAAACTGAAATATCGCTAGTTAGCGCTTTCCCTGTAATTGCTTCAGCAGAAGGGTAAGAAAGAGTCCCTGAACAAACCCTCCAGGGTCACTGCGACTTGTAGTATAAAACCTCTCTCTCGTGCTTCAAGCATCTCGTGAGCTCAAGCTGTGCAAGGGCATTTTTGCTCCTGGTGCGAGGAGCAGCTCCTGGTTGTATCCTGCTCAGCTACTACACTTACTAGACCTGATTTCTTAGCACAGGATGTTTGTGGATTATTTATTTATTTTTTTTGGTAATCTTTCTCCTTCCTGCCGGTGGGGAGGACTGAACGTGATGTAGCTTGGAGCGTGCTTCTGGAGCTGCCTTCCCCTGAAGCTGCCTGGCACGCGTCGTGCTGCCCGGTCGGGTGCTGCCAGATTGCCCGTCCGGTTGCTCACGCCTGCTTGTCCTGTGCTCTCTTTCAGACCATTTCAATTGTCTACATAGTGACAGCCATTGTGGGAGTTGAGGCCTGGTATGCACCTTTCCTGTTTAATTTCTTATATAGAGACCTATTCACTGCAATGATTATTGGTAAGAAACTCCATGTTGAAGCCTGTCTTTTAAACTCCACCTTTTTAACAAAACCCAATGTCTTAATTATATGATAACTCTGTTCTGCTTGCTGTAATGAAAGCTCTTGTAGGCTGTTATTGAAGTGACTAATTAAGGGTGTTCTTGCAGCCTTCCCTTTCCCAGGATTTCAAAGCATTGTTGTCTTCTGCATAGATACTTTGGAGAAGTTAACTCCAGTCTGCCTGGGTCTGTGTTGTCCAAAAGAGCAAGGAAGCGGAGCGCTGTGCTCGTGCCTCAGATATATTTTGTGCCAGTCGTGAGGGTATAGGTGCCTGCTGCTGCGTGGGGGATCAGCCTAAGGGTCTGTGTGGACAGACACACGACGGTTCCTGGCCTGGAGCGGTGTAGTGAGCGGATGAGAGAGGCTGAGGGTTGTGGCTGCTGCTTGGGACCGGGTGTGCCAGGGTGCTGGGAGGCAGCTGGAGCCGAGCACCGGCCCCTGGATGCTAAACAGGAGATTCCCTCGCTCCTGGGACCTGCCAGCGTGTGGAAACACGTCTTCTCCGAATAGCTGCGTTGTCCGAGTGCTGGGGCTGCGGGCATCGCGTTGCCCCGGCGAAGCACAGCTTGTTTTCAGCGAGAGCCGTGGGGCTTGTAGGCGATAAAAGGCAGCCTGGTGTGCAGGTGGGTGCTGGGAGCGGCGCCCAGCGGGGACCCCCCGGCGCTCAGGCTGTTTGCAGAACGTGTTCGGTTTGCTGCTCGGGGCTCCGTCTCGCCCCGCAGCACGGACCCACGGACCCTGAGCACAGCCGGGGCAGGACCCAGAGCCCCAGCGCTGCGTGGGAGCCCGGGGCTGCTGCAGGAGGGAGGGTACAGCCACGGAGGTGGGGAAAAGCGCCCTGCTGTTCGGGGATCCTGCCCTCCACCCACCCATCCAAAAATTAAATTAAAAAAAAAAAAAATTAAATATAAACCCAGCCTTTCTCTCCAGTGGTCAGAACAAGCCACTGCAAAGGGGAGAGTAATGCAGGTGAGGCTTAGCGGGGGAGAGCTGTCCTTGCTTAATGAAATTCGGTTTATCCAGAAGTTCTCTCTTAGTTTAATTAGTCTACGTCCCTTTCTTTAGGGGTTAATTGTAGCTACTTAATTTCATGTCAGTATGTCTTGAGTTGCGCTAAATCTAATGCTTGCACTTTTCTTAATCAGGTGGATGTTCTGAGCTTTCCTTTGGCAGCCGTATAGCTTCACATGTGAATAATAAATGCTGTTCTCCTATATGAGAAAATAGAGCACAATGCCTACATTGGCTGGATTTGTGCACTGGGATAGGAGTTGGGTTATTAAAAGCAGGAATATTTACAGCTCTCTTAAAATATCTGCTGCTAGATAAACACAGAAGGAGTGGTGATAGACTCTCACGGGTTTGAGTGTAGCGGATGATGTTCCCTATTGAGGTCTAGAATTGCAAAGCTATTTAGACTCTTTATATCATTTGTCAAGTTAAATGACAAGACCTTTTTTGCGCAGTGGAAACTGAAAATGTTTGCAGTGGGAGAAATAGCAAACTGGCTTGGTTGTGAAGAGTGAAAACTGTGCACAGCCACGTCGCTTGTGGAGTTTGAACTCGCCTCATGTCTCACTGAAGACAGGATTATAATTAAACTTTGTTGCTGTTTAAAGCATAATGCTGAGCTCGTTAATGCGACTTTTTAAAATGGAAATGTCTTTAATTTATAGCAGACCTTCACTTGTAATTACAGCTCTTGGACCAGAATTATGAGCACCTACTTTTAAACGTGCCGAGCTATTCTCGGTGCACCTCTGAGCTATTTTTGTTGCAAGCAGCTTAAACCAGAGCACAACCACCTGCCCGTTCGCGGGGTGCACGTGATGCTTCCCCCCTATCGTGGGGCAGTAACGCAGCTCTTTCTCTTCCAGCGTGTGCCCTCACTGTGACGCTGCCGATGAGCCTGTATAACTTCTACAAGTAAGTTTCTCCATCCTCAAGCCTCCCTGCACTAGCACCTTTGCGAGAGCCCCCAAAGCCTCTTGTGACTTGGTTTCCTTAGTAGTTTCCAGACGACTGTCTTCAGCGTGACAAAGTGGCTCTGACGCACCAGAAGGCCCCAGTTTGCAGGGCGCGCTGGGAAGAGCGGGCTGGCAGCTTGCTCAGCGGGGTCTTGCAGAAGGGCCTCAGCTTTTGTAGGCTTGTCCCGGTGGTCACGACCCAGAGGGCCAGACGACCAGGTGCCTCTGTAATTCAAGAGTTATTTTGAGTTAACAACGAATGTGTGCGTCTTCCTGCCTGACCGCGGCGGTGACCGATATCAGCCGTTTTGCGTAGCAGAATGGCCAGCGCGATTTTGCAGCCCTCTCCTGGAGGCAGGGACCAGGTATTTCTCAGCTGTGGTTCCATGTATTTTCATTTCTTTGCTTGTGTTTCAGGGCCTATAAAAATAACACCCTGAAGCACCACTCTGTGTACGAAATCATGCTGCCGCTGGTATCCCCAGCGCTGCTGTTCCTGCTCTGCACCACGTGGATCTTCGTGTCCCCGACAGACGTCCTGGAGGTCCATCCCAGGCTCTTCTATTTCATGGTTGGAACAGCCTTCGCTAACATTTCTGTAAGCAGCTTTTGCTCACTTATGCTCCGGTTTATCCCCTGGCGAGTGTGAAGCCTGCCAGGACGCTTGGGAGGCAGGAAGAAAAAGACCGGCTCAAATGCGAGGAGGGAAGGCGAAGATTAACTTCACAGCTTTGCTATTTTGCTATGATTGAAAGAACAAACAGGAAAGTAGACAGGGTTTGGGGTCTATGAATTTTGTGCTGCAGCTCTCACTCTTGAGAAACTACAGAATTAGTTAAATTGAGTGTGTTTACCCACGCGTGCATCCTCTGTGTTGTGAATAGCGAACCGCTAATAGGAAAGGAGTTGTGTGTCCTTTCTTGGGCTAAACTTAAAATGTGGGAGCCTAAAGCTTTTGTCAAAATCCGTTTTAGCTGCATATTGCATCTGTGCTTGCTTGAGACCGTAACAAAGGCACCTGTGCTCGTCCCCCCGACACGTGGCTGAGCAGCTCTGCGTGTCCATGCCCTGGGTCCAGCAGCTCACGCTGCTGCTTGGCAGCATTTTCTGCTGATCGTGCACATAACGCTCGTAAGGCTGGGTCAGCTCGAGGGAGCTCCTTTCTCTTTTAAAGATGCCCTTGGTGCCTGTTTCCCTATTACCTTCCTGCCCACGAGGCTTTGCTGTGTGTGTCCCATAGGAGTTGTAACGCAGAGAAAGATCCCGAGTGAGAAACTCGGGGAAGCTGCGTGGCGGTAGCTGTAAGGGCAGACGGCTGGTCCGTGTACATGTGTGACCATCCTCTCTGCTCTGTGGACAGCTCTGGGCTGGCAGAGTTGATACCGGGTGCAAGCTCTGACAGCTCTCTCTTCCTGCAGTGCCAACTGATCGTCTGTCAGATGAGCAGCACACGCTGCCAGCCTCTGAACTGGATGCTGCTCCCCATAGCGGCGGTGCTCTTCGTGGTGATGTCCGGGTTCGCGCCGAACAGCGAAACGCTTCTCCTCTACCTGTTAACTGCTTTTCTCACCCTGGCGCACATCCACTACGGAGTGGTCGTGGTAGGTGAACTGAGGATGTGGGCTTCGGACTTGGCTGCCGTGCTCTGACGGGAGGCTTTGCTTGGGTGCTGCTGCTGTGCGGGGCAGAGGATACTCTGCTTAAAAAGGGGGACGTCAGTGGGAATGGCTCTCCGTGTCATGCTGTGACCATATGGGTTGCATGAAAAGGAGTGTGGGCAGCAGGTCGAGGGAGGTTATCCTGCCCCTCTGCTCTGCCCCGGTGAGGCCACGTCTGGAGTGCTGCGTCCAGCTCTGGGCTCCCCAGGTCAAGAAGGATAGGGAACTGCTGGAGAGGGTCCAGCGGAGAGCTACGGAGATGGTCAGGGGCCTGGAGCATCTCCCTTGAGGAAAGGCTGAGAGACCTGGGGTTGTTCAGCCTGGAGAAGAGAAGGCTGAGGGGGGATCTTGTCAATGCTTATAAATATCTGAAGGGCAGGTGTCAAGAGGATGGGGCCGGGCTCTTTTTAGTGGTGCCCAACGACAGGACAAGGGGCAACGGGCACAAGTTGGAACAGCAAGTTCCACCTGAAGATGAGGAAAAACCCCTTTCCCATGAGGGTGCCAGAGCAGTGGCACAGGCTGCCCAGAGAGGCTGTGGGGTCTCCTTCCCTGGAGACATTCAAACCCACCTGGACGCGGTGCTGTGCCCCTGCTCTGGGTGTGCTGCTGGAGCAGGGGGTTGGATGGGATGATCTCCAGAGGTCCCTTCCAACCCCTCCAGTCTGGGAGTCTGTGAAGCTTGAGCTGACTTCCTTGCGAGAGGCTTGTGCGGGCTGTCGCGTGGGTTTGAATCAAGCTTCATGCAATGCAGTGGGGGGTTGTTGTGCTGGAAATTAGTTTGAAACACATACTCATGTCTCTGCTGCTGTGTTTCACTCATGCTGGCTGCGGCTGCAGCTTAGAGACCAGCCTGGGTGTAAGCCAGCGAGGGTGCCCCGCACCCTTGGGCAGTGGGAAGGGCGGCTTCAGTAGGTACCCAGAGCAGCTGATATTGGGTCTGCATGTTGGGCAGGAGTGCTTAATTTGGGGGTTTCAATATAAAAAGTTAAACTGCTGTCAGTGTTGCTCTGGCTGATGAGTTCGATCTGCAACCTTGCTGACGTGCCCTGCGCTGGAGTCACTGGGAGAGCCAGGATCAGGGGGGATGTCCCTGCTAGGGAACGTGGGGACACTGCAGCTGCTCTACCTTCTCTCCTGCTGCAAGGGCTTGTAGAGATCTGGGGACCAACTTGCTCCCCTTGCTCTGTGCCAGCTCTGCCTGACGCCCTGAGGTTTGACTAAGAGAGAAAACAAACTCAGAGGAGACCGAGTCCCATTAGAAATGTCCCAGGAAGCCGCTGAGAACTAGGGCAGGGGGCGGGATGTCCCCTCGGAGCCGGCCCCTGCCGCGTGCGTACACCCTCCTTGGGAAGCCCTGTCCCCTGGGAACCCCAGCTCTTAATGTGGAGCCTCCAGAGTCGAGTCTGAACTGCAATTACAGCAAAGAAGTAATGGCCAGGTTGTCTTGTCTTTCCAATTAGTGTAATGAGGCTTCTATGCAAGAAGTATTTGAATAGCTAAGAAGCTTAAATAAATTTGGTCTTGGAATCATAGCTGGAGACGGGGGACTGACCAGATGGTGTAATCCTCCTCTGTGCCCGAGCTTGCCCGTCCCCTGCAGTGAGCTTCTCAGTGCTCTGCTCCCCTGAGTTTGTGCTCCCCTCGTTTCCCCCCACCTCCAGCTTTCCGAGGGTCCAGCTGTGCAGTGTTCTCTTCCAGGATAAAAGAGCTGAAGAGCCTTTTAAGGCTCTGTGACTGGGACATAATCCCAAACTGCTCCGAATTTGGGTGTAACGATTGGGAATAAACCCTCTGCCCTGACTCTGTGCCCAGCTCAGCCTCTGGTGCTGCTCAGCGCTGCTCGTTTTGGTTCTGCAGTGGCTGTTACTTTGCAGTCGGCATATGCCGGTGCCACACCATCTGTCTTACCCTCCTGTCTGCCGTTCTCTGAACTGTTCCTGAAAGCTCGAAGCTCGTTTCGTGGTGCAGCTCCCAGGCTTTTCTCATGTCCTCAAAAGAGGTGGTGAAAGCTTCTTCCAAAGGCTGGTGTGAAAGGCGCTGGATTACCCAAAACCTGGTGTTGGGTTCCCCTCCTGCACGTGTCTTTGGGGTCAGTGCAGAGTACTCAAGCCCAAGTTTGAATTGCAGATGGATTCAGGGAGCAATTTTTCACTTAGGTATTTGAGATTATCGAATTAATTTAAGCAAAACAATAAAAATATTGCCGGGAGGGGCAGAGAGGGAGCAGTACCGCAGGGTAAAATCCTGTGTGCCTGGGCTCAGGGCAGGCATTTGACTCCTGCCCCTGAGGACGGTGGGGTGGAGGTGAGCCTGCTCCCGGACAGACCAGGCTCCTTCTTGGGAAGGTGTGGGAAGGGAGCAAGGCTGTACCCTGCAGGACCACGCTCCCGGCCGGCCCCAGCGTCGGGGTGGCAGGGATATGGGGCTCAGTGCTGGGGCAGGGCAGCTCAAGGCAGAGGCTGTGGTCCAGGTCTGCTGCGCCCGTGGGGAGTGCGGAGGGTGGGGAAGGCGGTGCAGGAAGGTGGCAGGGCTTTGTCAGCCATACAGGGAACCGGTCTGGCGCTCTGCCTGCTTTCCTCCGCGTCCCTCCGAGCCTCGCTAGCCCTGTCTTATTGTCTGCCTTGTCCCCAGGTGAGCCAGCTGAGCAGGCACTTCAACATACGGCCCTTCTCGCTAAAGAAGCCCACTCCGGATTGACTAGGAGTGGAGGAAGAGAAAATCGGCTTGCAGTCTGCAGAAGTACTGTAAATAACTGCTGCAAATACCTGTAAATACTTCAACCATCACCACAGATCTAAACCTATCCTCTGGACAGACATCAGGGCAAAGTACGCACGGTATCCGGTGCAGCCAGGGCAGGACTGGTACGGGGCAGCCCCCGCTTCTGTTCGGCGAATGCAAGCTTTCCATTTGGGGTGAAACTGGACGAGGAGGGTAGCCTTTCAGGTCGCTGTTACTGTATATTAGACCAGCTGAATGTTCCCAGTGAAACCTCAAACTCCAGCTTTTGCTCAGGTAAAGCCGGTTGGGGATGCAAATGGCTTTACCTGAGCAAAGCATCGTGGCCTGTCACCAAAACCATCATAACAGCCGATTTCTACAAGGTCAGGGGAGCATCCTGGTGGTTGGGGGAGTTCCTGTCTGTCCCTAATCCTGCTAGACAGCCCTTGTCCTGGGCTGGGACTTAAGGAGCAGATGGTGACAGTTCTCCCACATTCTGTCCTGCCTTCCTGCATTCACCTACTTGGACAAATACTTGCACCTTTTTTTTTTTAAGAGTAAAAAAAGAGCAACACACTTCTAGTAATGTTCTACTTGGGGGGGCTTAGAAAATCAGGGCTCAATTTCCTGTAAAAGTGGGAAGGTGGCTTCTGCCTCCCCTGCTCGAGCTGTGGGTACCTGGGACCACTCGACCGTGCTCCTGCCTGTCCACGTGCATTCCCCGCCTGGGAGCGGGGTCTGGGCTCCGATCGGCAGCAGAAAGTGGCTTACGCCAGCCTAACGCAGAGCCAAACTCCCCCCTCTGCCTCCTACCAGTATGAATTTGCTGGTTCAGGTCGGCTCTGCTGGGTCATCGCATGCTGCCTGAGCCTCTTTTGTAGCAGCGCAGCCAGGCTCAGCCTGCACGTCGCCCTTCCCACCAGCCCAGCAGCGGCAGCAAATCCACCGCTTAGAGAAGCACCTTAATAAGTGTTGTGTCGGTTGTGTGTGCACTTTCAGAAAGCTCACAGGCGTGTGTGTGGTGGGGTCCTTGCCGAATATCACTTTATTTTCAAAACCGTTGTCCCCAGCGGCTGCATGTCTCATCCAGGGATATATTTGTTTACTGTCCATTTGTAAAAGACATGTTTGCATTGATTTTTTTTTTTAACTTGTTTTTGTAATTAAGTTAGAGTGGGGTGGTGAAGACTGAATGCAGATTTTCTTTTCTGTTTGCTTTATTTAATGAAGACCTGTGCTTGAATGAAGAGTGTAGCTTAAACCCAGGCTCTGGAAAGGCTGCATCCGGAAGCGAACAAGCACGGCAGGTTGTGCATATGTAATCTACCATGGGAACAAAGTCGCTTATACACTGATCGTTGTGCAGCGTGGTTCGTAGAAGCTTGGTCACGGCGTTTTCCTTCTGCAGGTGAAGAGCCTCCTCCTGCTTTAGGAAACCTTCAAACTCTTAACTACTATTCAATGCTTTTTTTTTTTTTTCTTTTGTAAATTTGAATCATTGTCGTGCAGACTGAGACACCTGAAATCCCGAGGGGAGCTCCGAGTTGCTGGGTCACGGTGCGCCCTGCGAGGAGCGAGCTGGGGTGTTCGTCGTGGGAGGGCTCGGCTGAACGTCTGTGTGCTCGTGTGTCTGTATGGCTGCGACGCGGCTGGGAAGGGTGGCTGAGCTGGGAGAGGGGGCAAATGGGTTTCAGAGTTTATTTAATAAAGTAGCTTACTCCTATATATTTTACTCATGTTGTACATAAAAAATAACCCTAAGTGTACGAAGGAGTTGGGCTGCACTTGAATTTTTGACTCTCACTATTTAATGAAATATAATTATGAAGGGAGATAAATTTGTCACGCTTGCACAAGAATTACAGGGAATCTTAAAATGGGACACAACGCTTACCTATGGGACATGTTCAGATAGCAAAACTGGGCTAGCAGCACTGAGAAACAGTGGAGGTTGGATGATTTACTTCCTAGTTATGTGTTTGCAGGATCCAGGGAATAACTGAGCTGATCCCTCAGGCTGTCAGCTGAGCTCTGGGGTCCCAAGCCTGGAGCTTGCCTTGTCCTGTCTCTTCCCACTAGCATTACTGGGCCAGTGCTAAAGCTGTGAGAAGTTGTCTGATCTTAAATCCTAGGATGTCACTTTGTCTCCATAATACACTGTTTGTCTGTTGTCTCACCTGGTGTGCTTTTGCAGCACATCATGTACCCGAAAAACCCCCTTTGTGAAGTTACAAACGTGTGGAAGCAGAGCTTCCTCTCTAAAATCCTGCAAATACTCGTCGTGCTGTAGGAAAAAGATCTCTCTTAAAAACTGGAACCAATTCCTATCTGCACAGGCTTTATCTTTGGAGAGTCCTGGATTTTTGGTGCCTTAACCTATTGCACCTTGAAACTAGAAAAACATCTTAAATCAGTGCTGGAAAACAGGCTCGCTTGTCTCCAGCGCCACCAGGCTTGCGGCGGAGCGAGGAGAGAGCAGACCTGATCTCAGCGCACATGCGAGACTGTTCCCGACTCGTGCTGCTGCGAAGCTGGGGTGGGTTCCGTTTGGGCTGTTAGAAATGAAGTGATTTCTGCTCCCAGATTCTGGGAGGGCAATGGAAACAAACAGAAAGACCAAACCGTCTCGCCGTCGTGGGGTGCGGCATGCTGAGAAACAAACTATTTATTAATAATAATGGTGTTAAGTCTTAAGAATAAATGTATTTCTCGCTAGCGGCATCTGAGGGTAATTGTGTTGCGGTGGTTGCTTGCCCTGCTGGCCAGACTCTGTCCTTGCGGCGGGACGTGCTCCCTGGGACGGGACGGAGCCCTGTGCGGGCTGGGTAGGACGTGTCCTCGCTCCTCAGCTCCCGGCTGGTGTTTGAGCTGATCTCTGGTCTCTCCTTCCACGGTTAGTGTTAATCACGTTTTCTTAATGACCGATGGACCTGCTGAGTTGATAATAGGACTGTCTTACGCTTTCCTAAGTCTGTTTTGCACATTTTATCTCAATACAGAGTATTACCAGGAAAAAAGCCTGTTCAGGGAGAGGTGCAGTCCTTCAAGACCCGCTGGGATGTGTCTCCCGGCCTCGGGCTCCCGGCAGGTCCTTGTGCTGCGGGAAGAGGTGGCCGGCGCTGCCGGCTGCTCCTGGTCCCCGCCACGCTGCGGCCGGCCAGCCTTCGCTCTGACGCAGGTTTTCGTGGGAGCCTGGGACGTGCCGGCGTGTCGGCACAGGACTTGCGTAGCCGAGGCAGGGATGCGGCCGGGCTTGCAGCCTTTTTCATCTCGGTCTTGTGGTTCAGCTCCTGTGTGAGATCCTGTGGGATCTGTACTGATCCAGGGAGCGAGCGCAGGAATTCACAAGCAGAGCCGCGGCGGAAGGTGAAGCGCAGGGTTTGGGACCTAAAACCAACTTTGTACAAGTACAAACGCTACGGCTGACCTGTGGGCCTACGAACAAGCACCTACGCGCTGTGGTTTTAGCTTTGTACCTCCCCTGGTGTGTCCGTGCCACAATTAACTCCCCTCTTGGCAGTCGGTCGCTGCGGCGGCTCGGCAGCAGTCTCTCCTCTCGTAAACAGCAGCTACTTGATAGAGGCGGCTTTGCCAGAGCCAGGGCAGCAGCATGTTGTACGCATGAGCTTCTAAGGGTCTAGAAGCATGTAATTAAGCTCCTTAAATAGAGGTGGCCTGATGTTACCTCCTGGGTGCATTGAGCAGTTTGCAGTCTGAGAGCCGCTTTGATCTCGGTCAGGTCAGTTCTAGCCAGGCCCCTAAACTCTTCTCTGAGACAATCTGTGCCTGCTTGTGGTAGAGCTGGAAAGCCTCTAGAGAAGTCGTGCTTTTGGAAACTAGCTCAGATCTCTGTGTTTTTCCGTGCACAGGTCCAAGGGAACAGTTGATTTTTGGGCAAACAAACACAAGCTGTAGCTGAGCTCTGGTCACCTTATGGCAAAACCGTGCGTGGGGTTTCTGTATCCTTCGAAACCTGCGGGAACTTCCCTGAAGCAGAGCCTTGTTTCCTGTTGTCCCTTTTTTCTGAGCATGCATTGCTTGGGAAGCGGGAGTCCTTCAGCACACCAGCGTTCCTTTACACACCCCCATCCCAAAAACTTCCAGTGCAGCGCGTCAGCCTTGCTTCGGGGGTGCCGTGGGCCAGCGGTGGCGATGGAGCTCCGATGGAGCTCCGTCAGCTAAAAGCTCGTTGACTCTTTGCTTTTCTAACGCAGATCTGTAACCCTGGCCTGGGGCTGCAGTCTTGATTCATCCTGCTTTTTGCCCACCTCTTCTACCTTGCTGTGCCGTGCCGAAGCAGTGGCCGAGGTGACGTGGAGGCTGCTCTTGCTGGGAGGCGGTGACGATGGGTGCTACGCTGATCTCTGCTTCTGGAAAAGGTCACTGTTTGTTTGTAGGAGAGCCTCTGGCCCATCGAGGTGTGGTCAAACCTGGCTTGAGAGGTCTCTAGGCTGGTCTCTGAGGAGGCGATCAGGGTGTCACTGCCCCAGGAGCAGAGGTTCTCGGTGACGTTCGCTGCTCACCCCTCCAAGGCGCCGTTCGTCTCAGCCAGCGGCATCTGTGGTGGCTGCTTGGTAGGAGCCGGTGCCGTGCTTCAGGCTGGAGGCCATCCATCTAAATCCTCCGCCCCGCTTCCCCCGGCAGTGTTTCAGACTGACCTGCTCCTGTCCCTCGAGCTTTCAGCTGAAGTGGATGCTGGCTTTGGTAGCGGTCCACGTTGTGCTGGCGCCAGCCCCTCTGGAAGAGGAGGGTCGTGGGTCCCAGGCTCGTTTTGGCTCCGGTTTTCTGAGCGAATGCTGAGCCGCTCTCTTCTCCAGCTGTAACCTCGCACGTAAAGGCAAACTAAGGCAGCAGCATCAAACCCAACCCACAGAGGGGCTTCATGGCGTGAACCGCAGGATTTCACACTCAACCCTTACACCTGAGTGGTTTTGTGAACTGTCCCGCCTCTCTGGGCTCTTACCTCTGGGCCCCTGGTATCAGTGCAGGACAGGGAGCTTCTCTGCAACCCTTCGGAGCACCTTTGAAGGCCTGTGTCTGTGTGGCTGCTCGGTTTTCCTGGGCAGGGTGGGGAAGGAGTTGGTGATGCTGCCTCGTCCTTCTAGAAACAAGTTGGGAGGCACTAACTGGACTCTGCAGCCCGGTCTTCTGCCACCGGCTCCTTGGGCAGCGGGGCTGGAGAGCTGATGCTGCCGGTTCCTGGGGCCCTGGGGGCTGTGAAATGATGCAGGGAAAGACACGTCTGGTGCTTGTGGTGGTTTGGTTTGGTCCCTGCCCCGTCGAGCCTTTCTGAGGAGCTGCTGTCAGCGGGAGCCTGGTTCCCCTGGGGCTCGGGGTGCTCTGCCAGGCTCCCCCCCCGGAGCCGAGCGAGTCCCATCCCTCTGCGCAGGGCTGCCCCTAAACAGGGATCGGACAAAGCAGGCTGGCCGTGAGCGCCGGTCCCAGCACGGCCGCGGTCCCAGGGGCATCGCTTCCCCGGAGACCTGTCGCTGGGAGTTTAGGTACTGCAGTGGGCTTGAATTCCAGTCTGTTAAATGCTATTACTGAAATATTTATTGTGTTCAAACCAAACAAAAAAACCTATTAAAAGTTCAGTAAAGAATAAAATTTTCCAAGCCTTTTAATGGTGTTTGTCTTATTTTTTTTCCCCCTTGCTGCAGAGCGGTCAGCCCGGCACAAGGGAGCAGCTTTGGGCAGCGGTGCCAGGGCTGGAGCTCCAGCCCCACTTTGAGCAGCTCTTCTTGCCGTGGCAGAGGTGGAAAAGCTCCTGCGAGCTCTCCCTGGAGCGATGGGTTTTATTCACCTGCTGTGCCAGGCTGCGGTGCTTGTCAGGGTGCTGTGGGGAAGGGAGCGGAGGTGGCTGCAGCGCGGGGAGGACTTGGCAAGGAGAAGGCAGCGCTGACCCGGGCTGTGCCTGCCCCCTGGCACCCTCCTGGGTTAACAGGACCCTGGGAGGTGGTCCAGGGACACAGGGGTGTGTGTGGGGGGGTGCTGCATCCTCTCTAAGCTGAAACACTGCCCTCCCCAAGGCTCTCCCTTCATCTGTAGGCTTCTCCCCTTTGCTCTGCCACTTCTGCAGCCAGTGCTAACCCCTGGCTCCCTGTAAGTCATCATGTGCCCCGGTAGCGTGGCTGGGACACACGTGGTGAGGAAGAAGAGGGTAGGGTGAAGCAGGGTATGGGCTTGAGGTGGATAGAGCAGTCAGCAGCACTGGGGAGGCTCTGAGCTGATGGGGTGGGTATGGCTGTGGCAGAATGATGAAGCAGCAGGAGGACGTGGACATGAAAGGTGGTGGGATGAGTGCCAGTTTGGGCCCTGGGGAAAGAGGGGGCATCTCTGACCTCTCCAGGGGTGGTATCAGGGCTTCTCAGAGGAGAGCAGAGTCCCCAACGCCCTCAGGGGTTTGGCCCCCAGCAGCTCCTTTGGCGAGGGCAGCCCTCGCAACGAAGCTGTGCCCTTGGGCAGCTGGCTCCGGGTCGGTCCCTGCTCTGCAAGGCGTGCGCCTGGGCTCAGCCCAAAGCCCTGCACGCGTGATTAAATCTCTAAAGCGCCCTTAGAGTTGCTGCTGCCTTTCCGTGGACGACCCCTTCCCAACTCCTTAAAGCTGGGATCATGGCCTGCTTTGACCACAGCTCATCCCACGTGCTGCTCACCCTGACTCGGGAAGGTGCCCTGGGAGAGGGAGGAGGCTGGGTGTCACTGCAAACCGGTGATATCCTGGCAGCAGCTTGACCCCCCTGACAAGCCAGGTCTCAGCTCTGCACCAGCAAAGCTGCCCGTGATCACAGCGAGCTCTTGGCACCGTCGGCTTCGGTGCTAATCGGGGTGATCCCGCCTTATCCCTGAGCCAGCGTGGCCGGGGCTGCGCACAGGGGAATAAGCCGCTCTCGGTGGCTGTGGGTCCTGGGCAGGAGACCACAGACACCCGATTGAGCCAGGGAAGCTGAGGTCAGGAATTAGGAAGAACGTCCTCGCAAGTCCCAGCCTGGCTTTTTGCGGGTGGGGGCGAGTGGAGTCGTGGCCCTCCCGGGTCACCCAGCTTCAGACCAGGCTGTGCTGGGACGGGGTCGGGGAGGAGGTTGGGGACACGCTCCTTGCGTCGGCGGGTGGCCCAGCGGCGGGGGAGGCTGCGGCACGGCAGGGGAGAGGGGCTGCCTTCTCTCTTCCAAACACACCTTGGGGCTCGGGGGGGGCATCTCGGTTTGTAGCCACCAAAGGGCATCAAAATTCAGCCAGACACAGAGCTCTGAGTTGCTGCTCTGCGTGTGCGGCTCCGGGCGTGCCTGGGAAGGCGCACGGGTGGCAAGGGCTAAATGGAGAGGAATGGGCTGGTGGCAGCTTTGGCTTTCTCCAGGTGGATGATCCAGGGCAGAAAGCAATGCTTCCTCTTCTACTCTGCTTCTACCAGTCACGAGCGGCGTTCCCCAGGGCTCGGTGTCGGGGCCGGTCTTGTTTAACGTCTTTATCAATGACCTGGATGAGGGGACTGAGCTCGCCCTCAGTGAGATTGCAGATGACACCAAATTGGGCAGGAGTGTCGATCTGCTCGAGGGCAGGAAGGCTCTGCAGAGGGATCTGGACAGGCTGGATCCATGGGCCGAGGTCAATTGTATGGGGTTTAACAAGGCCAAGGGCCGGGTCCTGCCCTTGGGTCACAACAACCCCAGGCAACGCTCCAGGCTTGGGGCAGAGCGGCTGGAAAGCTGCCCTCGGAGAAGGCCCTGGGGGTGCTGGCTGACAGCGGCTGGACACGAGCCAGCGTGTGCCCAGGTGGCCAAGGAGGGCAACAGCATCCTGGCTTGTGTCAGCCATGGTGTGGGCAGCAGGAGCAGGGCAGGGATGGTGCCCCTGGGCTCGGCACTGGGGAGCCGCCCCTCGAATGCTGGGTTCGGTTTTGGGCCCCTCGGGACAAGAAGGACATGGAGGTGCTGGAGCGTGTCCAGAGAAGGGCAGCGGAGCTGGGGAAGGGTCTGGAGAACAAGTGTGATGGGGAGCGGCTGAGGGAGCTGGGGGGGTTTGGTCTGGAGAAGAGGAGGCTGAGGGGAGACCTTATCGCTCTGTGCAACTGCCTGAGAGGAGGTTGTGGTGAGGGGGGTCGGTCTCTTCTCCCAAGTCACCAGTGATGGGACGAGAGGAAACGGCCTCAAGCTGCGCCAGGGGAGGTTTGGGTTGGATATTAGGGAAAATGTCTTCACTGACAGAGTGGTCAGGCCCTGGAACAGGCTGCCCGGAGAGGTGGTGGAGTCACCATCCCTGGGGGGTTCAAACACCGTGCAGACGTGGCACTTGGGGCCATGGTTTAGGAGGCCTGGGGGGGTTGGGTTGGCGGTTGGGCTTGGTGATCCTGGAGGTCTTTTCCCACCTTAATGATTCTATGGTTCTATGAGTCTAGACTCCAGAAGCTCCTGGGGGGCTCCGCAGAGTGGCTGAGAGGTACAGGATACACATCCCGTGCCCTAATTCCCCACTCTGTGCCCTTTGCTCAGCAGAAGGGAGAACACGGCTGCTGGTCGCGGGGGTTCCAGCCCCAGTGCATCCCTCCTGCGGTTCGCACCGTGTGCCCGGTGCCCTTCGGACCAACGCCGTTGCGCCTGGGAGCTCTTTGTGGCCCCAGCTCTGCCTTTTCCCAACCGGCACACGGGGGCAGGGGGGCCCTGCACCGCTGCTCCTTCCCGCAGCGCTCTGCACCCAGCGCCGCAATGACCCCCCGGTGACGGTCGGCGCAAGCCCACCCGCTGACATTTCTACTGAAAACGGCAAGAATCGCTCTAAATAAGGGTGTGCGACGGCTGGTGCTGCTGGGGCAGGAGCGAGGCTCTTCCGACTGTGAAATTGTGGGTGTGAAACAGCCCCCGGAGCCTTTTTGCCCCCCAGGCAAGGGGGTTGCTCTGCATCCCACAGCTCCATGGGGCACGGCCGTCCCCCCAGCCCGTGGGACGTGGCAGCGGGCTCTGCCCCACCGCGGACCTTCCCGAGCTGCTGCAGAGGGTCTAAAGCCCCGGGCTGTGGCACCGACCGAGGCTCCCCCAGCTTTGGCCAGGCCACCTTTAATCCACCTTTGCAGGACGCGGGTGAGCGGCCACCGTGGCGCTGGGCTGGGGAACCTCAGAGCAGCACGTGGGACACGGGGTGATGGCAGACGCGGGGGTCCCGGGGCCAAAGCTGTCCTGGGAGCAGTGGAGGAGGCTGCAGGCGGGTGCCAAAGCCTTGAGCAGAACCCAGGAGCCTTGCGGCCCCTTCCCATGCCCCGGGCCGTGTGTCCTCCCTCTGGGCTAAAGCCTAGGTGTGTTTAAGGGATGCCTCATCCTTTATCAGCTGTCTCGATGGCTTCCTCTAAGAGGATTGTTACGGTAGGTGTAATATACTTAAGGGATTGTTAATAACAATAGTGTTTCGGCAGCGTACCGCGTGCCCGTGGCGCAGGCTGCTGTCACGGTCCGTTTGGGTCTCGCAGATTTACAGGACAACGTACTCTCTAAATCAAACTTTATTTTATGAGCTTATGAGGAAAGAAAACAAACAAGGGCTCAATCCCCTCCGTACAGCCTAGACTAACACGCGAATTCATGAATTCATTATTTAATTGGTGGGGGGAGATGGAGCGCGGTCCTGCCCCGTGCAGAGATGTTTGCAGCTCCGGGGGAGGCAGGGAGCAAATCCTGCGTCCTGCCCGGGCGCTGGTGACGGAGGAGAAACCTCCCTCTGACAGCTGCTTGGCGTTGCTCTAAAAACGGGGTCACGCGCGCAGCCCCAGAGCCCCGCGCGCCTCATGGCCTGCGGGATGCACGTGCCGGAGGTGGACCGCTCCGCACCCAGCTCCCGAATTTGCTCAGTTTGGGGAGTCAGTTGGTGCTCGGGCAAGTCAGGAGCAGAGTCTGACAGTCTGGGTGAGGCTGGGGAGGTGATGTGGGCAGCCACAAAGGTGACCTGGTTGGAAGGGGAAAATTACTGAAGAAGACGTCTGCTGAAATACTGACGGAGAAGATGCCAGCCCGGGAACTCGGCCCGGGAGCCAGGAGCATCCTTGAGAAACCGGAGTCGTCCTGAGGTACCACCGGTAAGTGCAAATCAAGGAACTGCAACAGCAAGTTTTGGTCTGAGAAGGTGAAAAATAGTCTGGGAAAAGGGGGGAAACATCCTGAGGAAGTGAGGATCGGTAACTGCCACTGGCTGTTCCAACTGCAAGGGCAGGAGAACAGCCTGGAAAAATGAAAACTGGTTGGAGAGAACAGAAACCATCATCAGCTATTGGCTGTTCCAGGTGAAAAATAGGAATTAACAGTATATATTGGTGGCTTGAAGAGGTGGTGTCCTACGCCCTCTTATGACTCTGATATAAAAATGACTTAATTCTTGCCCAAATGCTGCTTCTCTCTCCGAGAACTTCCCATGCTGCCCAGACTTCTCCCTTTCCTAAACAGGTCTGCAGGAACTTCCCACGAGATCTGGGACCCTCCCCGGGGATGCCTGGCTGACTCCGAACTCCGTGACACGGATACTCTTCCAAGTGGGACTCTGTTATTTCAGTGGTTCCCTTCTGGGCCCCGTGCTGGGGTTGGTCCGGTTTGTCCTGCCGCTTCTGGGACGGTTGGGTCCCCTTCTGGGGTCTGTCTAATGCGCTTGATATTGCAAAAATATACATATACGTATATATGCATATAAGTAATCTATCATAAGAATACCTGGTGTTATATTATTTGTCTTCTTCACTCGTGATAAGATTGCAGTAATCCGTAATATTATATATTTGATTGCTGCTATTATTGGTTGTTGCTATTAATTGATTGTTGCTATAATTAAGTACTGCTGTCCTATTGACTGCTGATAATAATTTGTAATAGCTTGATACATATATGCTCATACAATCGTAGCACCACAGAATCATTTAGATTGGAAAAGACCTTTAAGATCATCGAGCCCAGCCGTTAACGCAGCACGGCCAAGTCCACCGCTAAACGTGGGCATATTCGCCAGAAGTGGGTTTTGTGGTATTTGTGATAACGTGTAATAAAGTAGAGTAATTTAGAGATCAGGCGTCCGTGACCTGTGTGTTAGGGAACCCTACAGACCCCCAGTGACGATTTCTACACACCCACAGGCCGGGGAAGCCTTTCGGTCGTGACTTGGGGTTGCGCTGGGTTTGGGGTCCTGGGGCACGTCCTCCGCCTCCCTGAGGATCTCTGTCCGTGAAACAGCTCCTGCGGAGCGTGTTCGGGTGCGTCCTCGGTGCAGGAGCCCAGCAGCCGTGCCCGGAGGGGCTGCAGAGGGGCTCCGTGCCCCCAGCTGCTGCTTTGCTCATGGTTTGTGCTGGCTGACAGCTTGTCCTTGCACGACTTGTTCCTCTGCTGCACTTTTCCTGCTCCCTGCAGCCACGTTTGCCCAGCCTGAGCCCGCATTGCTCATGACCCGTGCACACCCATGGTGCAATGGGTGATTGGCAATGATAAAGGCAAAGCTTGGCTGGCGGCGACGGGTACGCCGGTTCCGCCGCCGCCGAAGCAGCGTGGCCGCTGCAGAAAGCAGAGCGGTGCAAACCTGGGCAGCAGCGTGCGCCGCGGGGGGCTACGCCACTGCAAACACCCGGTCGCAGGCTGAGGAGCAGAAATGCCGCCGGAGGAAATGTCACCTCTTTGGGAACCACTCAGATGCTGGAAGATAAGTGTCCTGAAGGGTTTTGCTTGATCTATCCGGATCCTGTAAACAGGGCTTGGTGCAGAGGGAAGACTGGAGTGTGGCGGAGCGTTGAGGGAGAGCGGGGCTGGCTGGGGACAGCAGAGAGCTCAGCACCTGCCAGCACCGCGGGAGGGGACCGGCTGCTGCCACCCGCTCTCCCTCGATGGGCTCACCGGCCCCTCGCTGTGCGCTGCTGGGCTGGGCTTGCCCCACGTCCCCAAGACCCCACCTGACCCAGAGCATCCCAGCGCCGGCACGGCTGCCTCCGGGCAGCTGCGAGATCCCCCCGTGGGTCAGGAGAAGGCAGAGAGAGGGTGCTGGGTCTATCCTGTCCCACAGCAGCCCCTGCAGTCCAGCCGGTATTTCCCCCCACGGGTGGGGGAAGCCCCATGGAGGAAAATGGTGGGAAAGCAGCAGCAGCAGCAGCGAGGAAGCGGCCTCTGCAGGGCAGCTCCCCTGGCAGACAGCAGGCGTGGGCCAAGGTGCCAATGTCAGTGCTGACACCAGCTCGGAGCGCCTCAGGAACCTGTCCTCCCTCACCGACGGGGGAGCTCGCCAGGTGCCTCATGGAGTCCCTGGATACAACCCAGCGGCTCCCCGAAATACCCGCGGAGAGGTGCTGTGAGGTCTGCAACGCGCCTCTGCCCAGGAGCCCTGGGGACAGCGGGAGCTCCCAGCCATCGTTCCCCACCTTCAGGGCCCAGGGAACACAGAAGGTCCCGCTGCTCACACCCCCCAAAGCCCCGTCGCTCAGGGATGCTTTTGGACCCCAGGGCCCCCTCTCTGCCCCAGCCTGCGCCTCTGCGGGGCCTCCCAGCCCCGCGGGTTCCTGCTCAGGGACAAAGTGAAGCCCTGGGGTCCCTCCTCACCCCTAGGCTGGGCGAGAAGGGGCGACCCGCTGGGCAGCCCCCCGCTCCCGCTGGCGGGTGATGGAGAGAAGCGAGTGGGGCTTCCCTGCCCCGCAGCAGCCCCTCTCGGTCCCTGCCGTCCCCCGGGTGTCGCTGCCTGCCCGCTGCCCTCCTGCCCGGAGGGGAAGGCAGAGCCATGGCTCTTTGGGTCCGTGGGCTCCTGACGGAGCACGCCGCCGCTCAGGGCGCGGGAACTGGGGAGACGCAGCGGGAAGAGAGGCTGCGACTGGGAAGCAGCAGAGCAGAGGGAGGGAAGGAGGAAAGGGCTCGTCTTGAACAGCGGCCGGCGACAAGCCCGCTCCCCACCAACACGAGACCTTGGCGGAGAAGCTGGAAGTGAAAGCCCATTTTTATTGACCGATTAAAAGAGCAGCATCCTCAAAACGTCCTCGAGATCGCCTCAGTTCTTCAGTGAGGGTCTTGGACACTTGAGGCTGAGAAAGGTGGCTCTTCCCCAGCTGTATATTGCCGTGAGACATGAGCGGAGCGGGGATGGGGCTGGCAGGGGGACATCTCCTCCACCCTGGGGAGGCTGGCATGTCCCCAGCTGCTCCAGCCCAGGTCCCTGCTTCACCCTTGGCTCTGAACGTCCCTCCAAGGAGCCTTTCGGCAGCGCTCCCAGCGATGCAGCCCCAGCTCTCGCTCCCCTTCCCCTGGGGCCGGGGGCTCGGCTCCCCAGGAGGGCACCCACCGTGGCCCCGCTGAGCAAAGGGCTGTGAGCCCCCCAGCCTGGGTGCCCGGCAGTAGCCAGCTGGGCACCTCTACCAGCCCCGGGGAGGGATGCACAGCCTTGGGATCGGCGCCATCCTCCAGCCCCCATTGCTCTGGGACTGAAGGCATGAACGGGACCCACAGAGGAGGAATGTAAAAGAGGAGGCCCAGCAGCGGGAGCAGCAGGGAGGAGATGTCCCCCGAAGCTGCTGAGAGGCTGCAGGGAGGAGGAGGGCATGGGGCTGGGGAAGGCTGCGGCGCGGGGCTGGGGACGTGGGGGAGGCTCCCATGCTTCATGCTCCCAGCAGCTTCTTGACCATGTAGCCTGGCATGCTGTAGAGAAAGAGGGCAATCATGATGAGGAGCAACAGGGCCAGCACGATTTTGATGATGAGCCACTTGTAGCGTGTGCAGATGAGGTATTTGATGGACTTGAGCGGGTTCAGGAACCAGATGAAGGACGTGTCCGGGCGGCTGCAGGGGAAGAAAATGCCCATCATTAATGCCATGGCCGTAGAGAAGGGATGCACGGCCGGCAGTGCAACAACAGACGTGGTGGGCAAAGAGAGGTGCAGGATCCCCTTCCCCAGGAAAGCCTGCACGGAGTGAAAGAGCCCAACCAGGAGGATCAGGAGGGTGGACAAGGGGAGTCAGCATGACACGTGCCAGATGGAGTAATGCAGGTTCGTGAGGGAGTGTGAGGATTCCAGCTGAAGCTGGAATCTGACGGTGAGGGCCGGAGGGGAGGAGGAGGTGGTGGAAGGCTAAGAAAAGGGGATGGAGCCATGAAAGTTGGAGGAGGAATAGAGTAAGGAAAAGCAGCGGGCAGTGAATAGCAGGCAATGGGGGGAAGCGGTAGAGATGGCTCTGCCCATAACCCTCACACCTCCACCCCCCAGTGCGACCCCTCCTCGCCTCCCCATGCCTGGCTCCCTCCCCAGGGACCACCACAGCATCTCCCAGAAGCCCAGGTGCCTGCTGGGGAGCGGGGCTTCCTACTTACTTGGGCTTCTCCAGCGGATCAGGCTCGTTGCGAGCCAGCCCAGCGGGGGATTTCTCTGCCTCCTCTGCTGTCAGAAGGTGCAGTTCAGCCTCGACTTTGCCCTGCAGGGGGTATAGAGTTGTGCTGAGACCAAGGCACTGCTCCCCACCTCGGCCCCCCCAGGACACAGTGACAGAGGCGAACAGAGGCAAGGGCTGGGGGGTGGAGGGTGTCTGCGAAGAGTGCAGTCCCCAGGATGCAAAACCCCTCCCTTTTCCCCATCCTTACGGTGATCTCCAGCTCATCATTCTCATCTCTGGCCACGAACGGCCACCAGCCCTTCACCCGCTTCTGCTTGAAGATGGAGACCATGGGCAGCTCTGCCTCATTCGTCACCATCTCCAGGCTGCACTGTTTCGACGTCTTGGCTCCCCGGGGAAAGCGGTTCAGGTCCAGCTCGATGGCCCCTGGCAAGAGAAAGGGGAGCACAGATGTTGGCACCGCCAAAATGCTGAGTCCTTGGCTGGAGGTGAGCTGGGCCAGCATCTCCTGCCCTGGAGAGCAACTTTGAACTAGGTCTGGGAACTAAAAAGCTGACATCTTTGCTACAGGAGCAGCCTTTGAACAGCAGCGGTGGAGACAAGGGCTCTCATCCTACCTGCTCTTACGAGCAGCATCTAAAAGGGTTCGTAGGATGTTGTAGACTTGAGAAGCAGAGCTGCCCTTCCAGGTTCTGTTCCTGTATAGGCTTTGCCTCACCCCACACCGCTCCCTGCTTGTCCAGCCGTGCTGGCTGCCCCATTGCCCCAGCTCAGCAGACCTCCCGCTTACCGAGGAAATCGTCAGCCGAGAAGTGGTCAGCATCCCAGACCTGCAGGGTGAGGCGAGCTGGGATCTTGTACTCGGTCTCATCCCAGGAGAACATGGACTCCTTCCTGGAGATGACTATCTTCTCCTCCGCCATCAGGTAGTCAAAGGGGAAGATGTAGCGCCAGTTGAAGTTGCCTTCGCCGGTGAGTGAGTGGTAATGGACGTCCGTGTCTTGCTTGTCCTCCTGCTGACCCTTCAGCCACCTGCAGGGCCCAGAGGGATGAGAGGGGTGGCACATGATACAGGAGGGAGGGGAGGGCACAGGACCATCCTGTGCATGCAGCCGGGACGTCTCCAGGCCAGCAAGGCATGCACATCTCTCTGAGCCCGTCGGAGGTATTTAGGGCCTGCTAATGGCTCTGCTTGAGGGTGGGGTTGTCTCTGCTGACCCAATCTCCAGCAAAGGGACCCTAAATGCCCACCTCAGACAGGCACCATGGGCATCGTGTCACTGGAGACGGTGGGGTCCCAGTCATGCTGCCCTGGGAGATGGGGGGCCCATACCGACCTTGCCATTGTGTGTGCTTGTGCCCCTAATTTTTTGGCTCCAGTGAGCAGGATTTCTGGAGCAAGAAGGGACATGTAGGATGGTCCATACCAGCAAGTCTGGACCGCAGGGGAACACAGCTTTGTTTTAAAGGCTGTGAGTGCCCCTCAGCTCCTTTCTCTGATGAGCCAGGGCACCTCCATTCCCCAGGGTGCTCTCGGGTTTTTGGGTGTCTGTTTGCCCTGAGGGGCTGCAGCCGCAGGGACACGAGTCCATGCTCGGGCACCCAATGCAGGGTTGTTCTCTCGGGCTCCGAGCGTGCCGATGCCCTGCTCTGCCCCACAAAACACAAAGGTCAAGTGGTCCCCCACCACACAGACGGGGAAGGGCTGGAGCATCTCAGATTCAGAGCCATTGCAGAAAAGCCACTGCGCTGATAGGACCCGAGATGCCCAAACAGACCCAGTTTTCTGAGGTGCAAGCAGAGGAGACCTGGCCTGAGCTGGCGAGGCTGCAAAGGAAGCATCGAGCAGTTTAATAGACTGGTGGGAAATCACCGCACAGTCAGCCACCAGCCTGAAATGCCGTTGCGTTGATCTGAGGTCCTGTGAAGAATCAGGCTATGAGCAGGTGTGGGTCCCCTCATCTTTGTACGGATGAGTTTTGAAAGGGGCTTTCGCCTACTGCTGGGTGAGAGTGAAGCAGAGATGTGAACAGCTTGGTGCCAGATGCTGGAACTGGAGATTGCAGGGCTGAAACGCCAAGTGGGGGCATCAAGATAAGCTCAAAAAGGGGACGAGGGGCAGATGGGACCAAGCAGCAAGGCCTTGGCCATTGCCCCTGACACAGATGTCAGACACCTTCTCTTCTGTCAGGAAAGCATCGTCTTCCCGAACCACCGCATCGGTGCTCCGGGTAACAACGCGCGGCTCAAAGCCGGGCGGCCAGGCCAGGCACACGCAGCGGGGCGTGCAGCCGAGAGAGATGGAGAGGCGAGAAACAGCACAGAAGACAACGGCAGCGTTGGTGCTATCTGACCCTGCGCCGCAGTCCATGTCGTACCCCCCCGTCCCCGCTCCAAAACCACCCCGGGGACCCCTGCGAGCCCTATCACCCCCCAGGGAGAAGCAGAGGAGGTGGTGCTGTACCTACCCCCTGACAAAAATGTCACTGGATTTCTCGCCAGTGAAGTAGTCATCGTCCTCCAGGACGACCTCGTCCGTGTTCCACACTATCACTCTAAGCTCATACCTGGCAGGAGAAAGAGAGACAAGGAGGTGAGGCATGGGGGCAGGCGAAGGGGCAGGAGGGAGCGGGGTGATGCTGCCAGAAACCAGCGCCAGGCACCGCGACCGCAGGGAGCTGCTCACAGGGATCTTACCTGAGGGATCACGAGGGCAAGAACGGGAGGGGGAGTCTCCACGTGAGCTCAGATCAGCCCAGGAAGGGTGAGCAGAGCAGCAAGAGGAGCTTTACCTCTTTCTGCTCTGAACCACTGCAAAGCCCAAGCCAAAGGCTTAAGGGGACAGCCCAGGCTTGGTCTTTGGTAGATTTGTGGCTGCAAAACAGTCTGAGTCCAGCTCTCTTCCTGATTCCCCCCCCCCTTACTCAGCAGGACTGTCACCCCCGAGAAATGGGGGGGATTTGTCGCTGCCTTCAGAAGTGAGCCCTGCTCCCAAGTCCAGGGCAGCCCGCTGGGCATCACAGCCCTTCTTAGGACTCCAGCAGGTTCAGAGACTCCGAGATATTCCCAGCACTGCCTTTCGTATGCGGCAACTCAGGGTTTCCCGGTCATGTTTGGCTTGGCTGGGAATTCTGGTGATAGAGAAAGCAGCTCTGGTGGGAGCGGGTGGAGGAAAGGCAGAAGCCAGATTCCTTGCTGGGCACAGCTGCAATGTGGAAAGGCTGGAGGAAGGCTGGGGGACGGTGGCAGAGAAACGCAGCCGTGCGGCCACAAGCACAACACATTGCTAGAAGTAGCAGGGAGTCCTGCAGGTGAGGGGAAGGGGATTTACAGCTTCCTTAACCCACCTCCTCTGGTATCTCCCTCTGGCAATGCCCTGGCTGAGCCCAGCTGTGGGACTCCAGCCCCAGCTCCCTCCTGTCTTCTCCCATGTGTGGGAGCTTGTCCCATGCTGTGCCTCTCCAGCACCTAGCACCTACAGCTGGTGTCAGGTGGTGCCCGGTGCTCCCAGCAAAGAGAGGAGAGATGGATCAAACCCCTAGGATGATAACCAGGCACAACCTTGCTTGAAACAGGCTATCTACCCGCACACCCTCTCTTCAGCCCATCAACAGGAACATCTCAGCTCCAGCTCATGGGTCACTGCTGAGCATGGCTGTCCCGGGCTGTTCTTCCAGACCGTGCTGGTGTCTGGACCTTGCCCTTGGCCTCAGCTTTCCTGCAACTGCCCTGCCGTTCAGACCCCATCTGCAGCCCACTGGGATCAAGGGATGTTGTCTCCATCCAAGGCATCATCTGCTGGGCACGGGAGTGCAAGACACTCCCACCAGGACATCCAGTGCCGTCCATGTATCCTGGCCCTGGGGGTGGGAAAAGGAGCCCGAGGACACAGTCTAGCAGGGTAAGACAGGGCTAGGAGGGATGCTGAGGGAAGAAATGTCTTTCTTCTCTCTAAATGAGTTGGGAGAGGGCAGGGTGAAGAGGGAAGAACTCTTCATTACACCGCCTGTTGCCTCCTCTGTCCTGCTTGGATTGACCAACTCTGTCCCAGTAACGTTCCCTGCCCTTGGCTGTGGCCATGCTGGGCAACCCACACCCCCTGGAAAGGACCCATCCAAACTGCCCAGGGGTGCCTTGCCCTGGGCTAACCCTGCCCCTGCCTGGGAGGGGGCCAGGGCTGGGCACGCTGGTCTGCCGGGGCCTGGGTAGCAATTTAATTTCCTAGTCTACACAGACGAGAGAGATTGGGAGCTGCAAGGGATGGAACAGGTGGGACACCACCCTTCAGTAGCAGCTTTGGAAGGGGAAGACATCACTTGATGCCTCCAGTCTTGGTATCTCTGGAAATGCCATCATGGTTGGGGTACCCGGGCAGAGGGCCAGGCTGGGCCATGGAGCAGCAGCAGGAGAGGGGAGAAGAAGGTCTCCATCCCCATCCTTGAGTTTTCCCTGGGGTTGGTTGGCTGGGAGGTTCCTTACTTCTTTGGTTTCCTGGGGGAAATATCAGTGGCGGAGCCAGGCGCGGGCATGTCCATGGGGAACATGTCCACCCACATCTCCAGGCGACCCTGCAAGGTTGGAGAGATGCAGTCAGCTCCCCCTGTCCCTCCTTGCCCCTCCTCACCCAGCAGTGTCCCCCCGCCAGCTCCTCTTGCCCTTCAACATCTGTCTGGCCATGCCAAATGTGGGGCAGGGCCTGCAGCACCGAATCCTGCGAGATATGGGGCGAGGCAGGGCTCCCCCATGCCGTGAGTCCTTTTTCACCCTCTGCTGAAGGATGTCTCCTGGCATGGCGTGGCGTCAAGGTGCACGGGCATGGCAGAGCCAGGGGACCAAGGGACTTGGGGGTATGAAATGGATGCAGGCTAGAGCAGGAGAGGCACTGAAAATTTAGTCTGCTAGGGTCAGCAGGTGACTGTTAAGGGCTGCTGCTGCCCAAGTGCCACTCTGCAGGATGCCTCCCCTGCCTCCGCTGCCCACAACAAGGTGGGTTATGGCTGCTCTGCCCAGCTGACATCTCTGCTCCCTGCGTGGAGGCTCTGCAGGTTCTGCAGCGTGGGCTGCCTCCACTTCTCCTGTGGGACTTTGAGGACCTGCTCGATGCCCGGCTTGTCAGGGTTCAGCAGCGGACGCGTCTCCACGTGCTCGGGGACCAGCTTGCAGCCTGCCCGTGGGATGTCCTCCCAGTGGCGTAGCACAGCCAGGGCCAGGTGTTCGTCTGTCTGCTTCTTCTGACCTGCGTGGGCAAAGGAAGGGCTGAGCTTGGAGAACTGGGTAGAGACACACCAGGGACAGCAAACAACTCTGTTCCTCTACCGCTACTCCAAGGGCGCAGAACTGCCTACTAGCTACTGCTCTGTTCCCTTGCGTACAGTTTGTCCTTCAGCCGACACTTCCCAACTCCTCTCTTTCTCCCCTCTCTAACCCTAGTCACTTATGGAAGGTCCAGATCCCCTACCAGTCTGCGTTTTCCCAGGCTGAACAACCTCTATATCCATTGACCACGTTCTCCTCCTCTTCTGCACCCCTCCTGGCCTGCCTTCCTCTTTCTTGGGCACATGTGAGTGTGTTGGGACACAACCATCGTTTGGCGATGCAGTGGCATGGAGAACGGCTTCCTAAACCCTGGAAAGGCCGGGGCGGGCACTCTTCATTGCTTTTTGGGCATCCACTGCCAGGAGGAAGTTTTCAAGGGCAGCTTTGGTGATGCTATGCCATAGACGCCCGTGAGTGATTGTGAGAGCAACCCACTGGCCTGGGTGGTCTGTAAGACTCCGTCTAACTGGTCACATACTGGAAGGTGCATTTAAGGTGGCGGATGGAGAATGATTGCAGTGCTGCTTTGGGATGATGGGGCCACTACATCTGTCTCCAATCCTGGATGATAAGGGGACACCCCAGCCCCCTGCTCCCCTCCACAACCTTCATCCCATGGGGCAGGTACCATTTTCATCCTCAATCTCCGTGGGGCCGGTGAAGACCCTGTTGGCAACTTTCACTCTTCCTCCTGGCCCAAAGTGCGGCCCATCCACCTTGCCCTCTTTGCACAGCTTGGACAGGATTTGGGAGGGCTTCATGGGGTCACGCCAGGTGTTATAACCATGTCTGTGAATAGGAGGGCAAGGTCAGTGCAGCAGTAGCAAGATTTGGAGGAAAAAGTGGTTTTGTTCCTCTCTGCCAGCAAAACAAATACTACTTACATGAAGGACCCAAGATTCACAGGGAAAGGATCTGCGGCAGCAAACATGGAGCTTCAGGGTGGACTAGATCACTCTGTGCCCCCGCTCTCCACTTTGCTAACACCCTTCCACCCCAGCCTCTTTACTCTGTGCTGACTCAGACTTGAAATTCCCAGTGCACCCCACTTGACTCCTGATGATCAGCATTGCCCCTTTGTTCTTGCTGCTATTTCATCTCTGGCCTCACCCCTTTACCCAGTCCCACCAGTGCCCCTCAGTCATTTTCTCCCTGCCCTGGGCTCCTTACAACCCACTCCACTGCTGCCCTGCTGTGCTGGTCACAAAACCTGTCTTAAGAGTAAGCGTACAGCACAGACTTCTCCATTAGCAGGCAATAAAGGAGGAAGATTCCTGAGGAGGTCTAGGCTTGGTGTGGAAGATGAGACAGGCATGGGTCCAGGCAGTAGGCTGGGCAGAGAAAGCTTTACTCGTACATGGAGTAAGTCTGTGACACCCCACAAGTAGCTCGGTGCTTGCTGTAGTAGCGGTTCTCCAGATCAATCTTGGTCTCTCCAATGAGGTCGTCAGTCCCCACCAAGTCCCAGTCGTACACTGCCACCGTCAGCATGGACTCCATGGGGAAGGTGGCCTCGATGTCAAAGGATCTAGGCCGGGGGAAAGCAGGTGAGGGGAAAGAGAAAAGCTGTTGAAGGGTTTGGCTGCTACTCAGGACAGACACACGGATGAGGTGGGTCTGCTCCAGTCTGTGGACAGTGTCCTATTTGCATCTACCACTGCAGGACATTCGAGGTAGGATTTTTAACTAAATCTCTGCACGGGCTGTTCCAGGTCCAGCAGCCCTAGACAGGAGGTGGCTCAGAGTGATTGCTTGACCTAAATGTCAATAGCCCTGAGACTAAGTTTGTGTGTCACTGGAGATCCAGGCCGTACTCTCACTGGAGTTCAGATCTAATGATTCCTAAAGTATGTACCTAATCTTGATCAGATATGGGCGTCTCTTAAGCACCCTTTACTATTTTGACCATACCAATGGCAAAGAAGGGCAGATGGCCGAAATGAGGATGCCTACACCGCTTGCAAGGAAAGTTCTGTGTGATGAGTCCTGCCTTTTGAGCCAAGCAGCAGCTGCGGGACGGCTAGGGTGCAGGTCTGAGGGATGACAAGCTTGGCTCAGGCTTATCTCATCCTTTGCAGGTGCAGACAGGTAACAGGGCTGGGGCAACTCACTTTCCGAAGACAGGGTTCAGCTGCTTGGAGATGTAGTTCTCCTTGTCTTTGATGTCCGTCTTCCCCAGCTTGATGGCAATATAGGGGTCGGCTTTCCCATTGATGTCAGCTGGGTGGAGGTCCGTGGCCTGTAGACAACAGTCGGGATACCTCAGTGCCATCTACAGTAGCGAAGAACTCGGGGATGGCCCCATTCTCCATCTGTGAGACCAGCTGGCCTCGCCTGGCCATAGGCATGCGGTTAAGCTCTTTGGGCCTCCTAAATAGAGTGGCTTGGTTTAAACTGGGGATAAGTCCTGCCTTGTGTTAATCCCTGTCCCGGTCTGGGGAAGGGTTGGGGCTGGCTGTGTCCCCTCAGGAAGACATAACCACAGTCTCCTTTAGCATCTCTTTTATCAGTGGGAAGACACAGGCTCCTCTAAAGAAAGACTCAGAGCAACAACCTGACCAAGATGTCAAGATGACTTTCCCCTTCCCCTCTTGTTCTCTCCACTCACTACCTTGGGGCCAAGGGCTTCTGGCTTCTCCCCATGAAGGGGGTGAGTATCCCCAAACTCTCCAGTCCCAACCTCTGTCATGGCACACAACAGCAGATGCCCGTGCCAGGACACATCCAGCCAGTCCTGGTTGGTGGTGGTGCTGACAAGACCGGTGTCTGCCATCGCAGCCTCTCTGTTGGTGATGGCTGGGAGACTCGTTAACCCATTGGGCAGTGGAACGCGGCACTAGATGGAGAATTAGGCTAGTGGGAAACGTAGCCAAAAGTAGGCTGTGTTTGTAAAACGATGGGACAAGGTGGTGACAAGAGAGCATCCCAGGTGCTTCTAGCAGGACTGAGCTCCCTCTCAGGTGCCTGACTTCAGTACCTCACTCATGCCTGGGGACACATGGATGACTAGTTTAGGGGTCAGGAAAGGAACTTTACGGACCGCACTCCGTATAAACAAACGTGCGTTAGCTCGGCCATGTTCAAGGAGGTGCCATGCCCTCCAACCAGGTCTGCTAGACCCTGCCAGCTCCCATTTGGCTCTGCACGTGCTTCACTGAGGCGTCACGGCTATGTAAGGAACTAGCACCTCACAGTCCAGGCTGATCCAAATCATTCATCTTGAGTTAAGCTCTAGGACAGACATGCCAGTCCAGCCCACCTACCAGAAGAAAGGTCTCTGGATCTGGCAGGAGCTTGGGTTTGGCCTGCTCCCAGTGCTTGGAGCACACAGCTATGGAGACACCATTCAGGTCCCCATCAATGAGTTGCTTCAGTCCTCATGCTGCGTCCTTGGCCCTGATGCACTGAGTGCTAAACCCCAACATCCCTACAGCTTTGGGACCAGCTCCTGGGTGTGCACCATGGAAGGGAGCGCAGGATCACCCCTTGCCACACCACGCACTTATACTCACCCGCACAATATAGACTCGGACCAGCACATTGATGGGGTCGTTGCTGGGGATCCCCTGGAACATGCCGAAGTTGGGGTCGTATCCTGCCTCCTTGGCGATGTCGTCAGGGAGCGGCACTTTGTAGACACACATGGAGCCCTAGTGTGAGGGAGAGCACAGCCCGATGAGAGTCCTGCTGCCCAGGGCCTCAGGGCAAGCAGACCCATCCCAAACCACCCTTCCTGAGGACCCAGTCAATATCCTTGTTTCTAGCCATGTGCTGTAGCAGAAAGGCCAGATCTGGAAAATTCCTCCACTGCACAAGCACCTCTTCAGGAGCTGCAACCACGAGGAGAAAAACTGGACAAAGGGAAGGAGGCCTGCGGAGGAATCAGGCTAGCAAGGTGCTCATGGATAGGGATTTACAAGAGTAAAACTGACAGGAGGACAGAAGCAATGGGAATAAAAGGGTTGACAAGGGATGGGCTGGAAAATCTGGGAACTACCACATGAAACACTGCTGATTTCTGTGCTCCCTAAGCATCTGATCCTAGCTAAGATGGGGAACTGCCTGCTCATCTCCTCTGCTAAGCAAACAAATGGCAAAACTGGCATCAACAGGCTTCATCCGGCCAGGATCACACCCTCAGAAAGGTTCTTGTTCAAGAGTCTTACAGCTGACAGATGTGCTCCTACATTGCCTGGGGGCTGGCAATGGTGCAACACGACCATCAGCCTAGGTGACCGGTATTGGTGAAAAATGGTTCATGGGGACACGACTTATTTCCACAGTGGGCAAAAAAGAGGATCTGCTTTTCCCTCGGCCTTCTGTAAGAATAATCAAGGATCTGTTTGCCTGCAGATCACCACCTCTGTGGATGCACTCTTTGAAGCCACCTGATTTCTGGGGCTATCCTTGGAGGCTTTCCCTCCCTGCAAGGTGCTGCAGCTGGGTCAATGCAAATTGGTTTCTATTGCATCCAACTCCTTCCTGCTAAACCAGCTTCAGCAGAGAAACCTGACGGCAAGGGCTCCCCAAACTGCCCCTGCCCTGGCCTGACTCAGCAACCAAACTCACTTTGAACCTCCCCACTATCCGCTCCTCTTCTGTTGCATTGTCATCATTGTCCCCAGTCTTCCCACGGAGCAGGTTGAAGGTGTGCAGCCAGTCCTCAAAGTTATCAAACTCTGTTTCCAGCTCTTTGTTGAAGACCTGAGATTGACAGAAAGTTAAAGGAGGGGAATTAGGTAAAAAGAAAAAAAAGTGAGGAAAAGATATGGTGACTACCCGAGTCAGCTCAGAGGGAACATGGACACCTCAGCTCCCAGTGCCGAATTCTCTAGGAAGGGAAAGGATCTCCAAGGTCATTGGGTTGGACCTTGATGCCACAAGTACCTCCCCGAACTGATAACCTACAAGAGGGAAGCTCAGCTGAATGGGCGAGGTGGTTGTCCCCCATCTGTGCAAGACCCAGGCTCAAACCCCTTCTGAACCCCAGAATCACAGATGACATTAATCCTAATAAACTCTACGGGCCAGCACATTGAACCAGAGCCCATCCTTGCCCTGAGTCCTGGCTGGGCCAGCCATGGCCAGGCTGGAGAACTTTCTCCTCCAGCCAGGGCACATCTGAGCTGCCCCAAGGATGATCCTATCCCAGGGCAACCCCTTTTCTGTAAAGCTTGTTACCTCTGACTCCTTCAAACTATGGAGAGAAGCTGGCAGTCCCAAGGCACATCTCACCTGGGGTTAAATAACCCTCAGATAGGCAAGGTGCCTCATGCAGGGTTGACCCATCCTGCCCTGATCTCCACATGGCTGGGACTGCCATCCTGCCAGACTTCCAGCCTGCCACCGAGGTCTTCTCCTCCCCTGCTGACACACGCACCTTCAGTTCGTCAATCTTCTGCTTGTTCTTCTTCTCAGGAAGCTCAGGGGCTGACTGTTGCTTCTTTTTCTTATCATCTTTGGGTGCTTTGGACTTCTCCTTGTTCTTTGCTTGACCCTTGGACCCTTTCATGGGAGAGTCAACAAGTTTGAATTCTCAGTCCAAGGGGAAGCGGTGGGGAGGGAGGAGATGGAAATGGGGGTGAGGAGGGGTGGAGGAGACAGGGAGGGGGGACTTGATTAAAGTCCTTCAAACAGGAGGAGCATGAAAGCTGACAGCTGCTACTGCCTGCAATTCCCATCCCAGGTCTCTCTTGTCTTTCCTTGACTCTGGCCACTGCTGCCCGGGTCACAGCATCTCCAGGACCCCAGAGGTCTCTGTGCAGGAAAGTTCCAAAGCTGACCTGAGCAGAAGTCATTTGGTGGACTACAAAACATGGGCTGAGAGTGGTGGGCTCTGGCTAGCTTCAACAGCAGTGAGAAGACCTGATTCTGCCCACAGCATCTCCTTTTCTTCCTTCTGCTGCAGGGTTTTCCTGCTGTATGCAGCCTGGAGAATAAAACCTCAGCCTAGGTATCGCAGAGGGGACAGTGCTTGATGCTCAGCACCAGAGCACAGGCTGCTGCCCTTAAAGAGGTGTTGCCCAGGATCAGCTGCAATGGCAGGTTGTCGGGGTCTCTATTCAGAGCAACCACCAGTCAGGGACATCAACTACACTGGGAACAGGTTGCCTGGAAAGGCTCATTCGAGGAACACTTCTCCCATCCCTCTGCAATCCCCATCCCTCATTGCCTTTGCCAGCTTTCACATCTGCCATGCAACGTAGACGGGGACAGATAGATGACAACAAAGACTTAATGTGGAAGAGGAAAGGAGGAAGGAATGAGAGTGCCAAGGGGAGATGGACCCTTCACAGAAGACAGAAAGAGAACAATGGGGGACACAACACAGCCCCCAGCAGCCCTGCCATGACAGCAAGCCCAGGAAGAAGCTGCTCAGAGTTGTCTCCAAGCTCAGCAAGACCCGGCCTCATCTTTCTCGTCATATGAAGACTAGACTTCCAAAAGAAAACAGGCTCTATATTTTTCTCAGTTAATGAATTTTGCATTGCCTGGGCACGGCAGCAACCTGCTATTATGGGGATGTGGGCCATATGGAGAGCATGAGTGAAAGTCCTCCGCTGGTGGGACTAGCAAGGACCCTCCAGGCTGCAAGTGGACAAAGTCACCCTTGACCAACATGTCCCAGTTCACCAGAATTCTTGGCCCACATCACTTGCAGTGCAAAATTCATCTCACCCAACTTTAGACATCTTCAACACCCCATCCAAGCTACAGACCCCCTGACTTCCTTTGGGTAAAAACACATTTAGGGCACAATTTACCTGATCGTAACATAGTATTGAAAATAGGTCAGAGAATTTGCCCTAAATGTGCATCTTTTTCTTCACTGCCTGTGCTAGAACAGCAGACAAGGAGGCCTCTACATGCAGGTAAAAGCACTGAGATTAGATGAATCCCAGACCTTTCGCCTGGCTGAATCTTCCCTTGCGAAACTGAAGCAAAACAACCAAAAAAAAATTTAAGCCTTCTGCAAAACGAGGATGGAAAACCCCATGAAGGTGATCTAGAAGTATCTATTACTTGTTGTGCTCAACAGCCTTCAAGCACACAGTCCTACAGCTAACACATCTGCATGGCCAAAGCGACGGGACTTTTACTAACTTGTCATTGCACAAAAGTGTCCTCGCACAATAACATGGATCCTGGTCTGCATTACTTGGACGTGGCCTTCCTCCCAGCACGGATGGGTTGGAGGCTGCCACAATACCATGTGCTGATTTGGATTCACCCGGCGTTAGCGTGTTAGCGCAACACAGCCCACACCGGGCTTGCACTCTTAAAAGTTGGTCCTGCACAGGGATACACAACATGCAGCGAGCATCTGGTTTGGCACAAGAGCAACGTCATGCTCCAAAACGGGAGCTCAAGCACCAAAAGGAGTCCTGGTCCCATCTTTCCCCGCTGTGCTCCCTCTCTCGCTCGCAACCTGCTTACCCTCTGCAATCTCCATTTCTTCCTTCTCCTCTGCTTCTGCTGCAGCTGCTTCCTGCTGCCGGAGTTGCTGGGGAAGAAATGAAGTGAACAGGGAATGGGTGCTTGTGCCGAAGTCTCTGTGCTCACTGGAAGTGCCTAACTCAGGGTCACAGCTCGCTCTTCCCACCTGAGCCGTGAGCGAGGTTCTGGCAGTGCTGGAGAAATCAAAGTTGCTCGGTGCAGCCTTGAGCACTGAGGTTGTTAAATACCTGTGTCTGAATACAACCCAGTCCGCCCAGAGCGCACTCGAGGAAGAGGAATCCTGCTCAGCTCTGCCAGGTAAAAAAAAGCCCTGCCAACAGTCAGGCACGGCTAGCGAGGAAAGCACTACAGCCCCAAGCCTTTGGAAGTAGCTGGAAATAGGTGAGACCTTGCAGGCAGGAAACATTTTCCTCTTCCCCTCTATATACACCCCTCCTCTGCTCTGCACCCACCTCCTTCATAGTTTCAATTGAAGCAAAATACTTGGACCACCAGTCCAGCATGCTCTCGTCTCGCTCCTCCTCTTCTACTTCTTCTCCTCCTCCTCCTTTCTTCTTCTTTTTCTTTTTCTCCTTCTCTTCCTCAGACTGCAGGGACAAGGGAAGCAACGACAGAGAAGAAGAGGGATCAGATGAAAGTGAAACGTCTCCTGAAGTGCAAAGGTGGTGGGTGAAGCGCCTGAGAAGGCAGAACCCTCCTGGCTGGGTGGCCTCCTTACCACTTTCCCCCTTTTGCAGCTGCAGACACTGAGGCATGGAGCAGCAAAGCAAGATGCCCAAGGGTCAACAGAGCAGAGCCCCGAGGCATCCCCTCCTGCCCATCATCCCTTTCATCCACGCATTTCCCACGCTACAGCACCGGCATCTTACACGGCAGCAATCCTCCCTCTGCCCGGCAAAGTACCCTGGGTCCACTCAGTGGTGCAATAAAGCCTTTTGCAGCTGGTGTCTGGTTGTGGTGGGAGTAACCAGCATCTCTCCTACAGGGTGCTGCCTGCCCCACTCCTCCTGGCACAGCTGGGCTGAGAAGCGCTGGCCCAGAAGAGCCTCCCAGTCTGCAGGAACCAGGCCACTGCCATATCTATTGATGAGACAACGCTGCTCTGTCTCTGCCTGGGGATGAAGGGGCGCTGGCACCCGCCTATCTGGGTGTTGGTGAGGGCGCATGGTCCGCTGAAAACGGCACAGAAGGGTTGGATACGGAGTGGAGGGTTGGGAGCAGGGATGCAGAGCGGATCCATCACTTACCACATCCACCTTCACCACTGCATCGGAGTTCTGCCGCCCGGGGTGGAAGGGAACAGGGAGAGGGAGAGCAGGTTAGCAGCGTGGCCTCAGCTGAGCACAAACACACACTGCCACACGCATGCACCAGAAGTCACAGACAGCTCCCCGAGGACGAAGGAACCGAACGCCTTGAATGCAGAGCCCTGGCTGGGAAAGCTCTGCGTGCAGGGGAGATGTACGCAGACACACACACCGAATCCACCTCTGAGTGGGAGATGTCTCTCTTGCGCTCTGCTAAGGGATAACCACAGCCCCTGACAGCGAAGACACTTTGGCCTTTAGCGCGGATTACACCTCTCGGCTCTTTTGGAGCTTTTCGTGTCTACCTAGGACGGTCTGCAAGCTACTGGGGTAGATTTCAAGATCTGGTGGGTGCTGGGGCATTCCAGACATACCCATGTACACATATCCTGTAGCTCCTGGTGCCTGAAGCTGTGTGAGCAGGCATACATGATTCAGCTTCTGGAGCACACAGAGGGAACTCCACATATAAGTGCATATGTAAATGCACCAGGGGCCTTGTGGGGTGTACGTAGGCGTATTTATCCGTACACGTGTGCTGGTGAGGCTTTGTATGTGCCATAGCCTTTCTGTAAATGCCCACGTGAGGGGCTATGCGTGCTTGGAGCCCACAACATGCCTGTATGTACACATATGCACGTGTGCTGCTTGTCTGGGGGGTGTGTGTGTGTGTGCATGTTGCTGCACAGAGCCCCCTGCAAGCGGAAATCTATTTCTTTTTGTGGAGGAAGCTGTGGAGAAGGAGTTGAAATTCCTGTTCTGGGCAAGAAACGGGCACATTCAGTGTGCGAACAAAGCCTGACGCCTCTGGGACACGTTGCCTGTCCAATGCGTACAGCACCAGATTTTCAGGTCTAAAGAGCTTTGGCTGCCTCAGACTGACTCTGTGTCTGGCTCAGCTCTATGCCACGTGCATTTGCTGTGTCCTGTACGGCTCAGACTTGCCGTACAGAGGCTGTGCAGCGACACCGCGCTGATCGCCCATCCAGACTGCTGGACAGGTATTTCAAAAGGCTGGACAGGTATTGCAAAGAGCTGACGTAGCCACCTGAATGTCTCAAAACTATGGTAAAACAGAAAAAGTATCAGGGAAATCTGCATGACCGGCTGCTTGCAGAGGCTGCACCGTGTGCAGGGCTTTGAAAGGTCGGGATCGCTGCAGCTGTGCAGATGGGGAGTTTCTGATGGGTCACTTGTGTCTGCCTTGCTCACAGACAGGCACAGGGTTGTGCTCGTTGCTGCTTATTCCCATCCGACTGTTTTTGAAGGAAAACATAAAGCTACCTGATTTGCACAGCCCAGGACAGTCCTTTCTGGGGCGGCAAGAACCAGCTCATTTCAGCCAGGACAGAAAGAGGCCAATTTGTAGGACTGACGATGACCCAAGGCCCTTCATTCCGGGCATCAGCCCAACCCCACGTTCAGCAGCACAAGGTGGCCTCTGTTTGGGTGGAATCCCCGAGAGACTGGCAATTCGGTGAGGAAAGATGATAAAGTGGTGCTGACATACGGATACTCACAGCTTCCAGCTTCACCATCGTCTCCATCTTCTTGATGGGAACCTCAGGTTCCACATTGACAACGATCTCCCCTGTGGGGCGAGAGCGATAGGCCCTGTTGGCCACTGCCAGATAGCCGTTGAGGTGTTTAGCTGGACAGAGGATAGAGAAAGAGAAAGGACAAGAGAAAAGGATAGTGTAGAGGAGAAACTGAGCGGTCTGGTGAGATCCTACAGGATTCATGCAGGAGCGATGTGTGACCACCTTGTTCAGAGGAGAGGTGGAAATGAGCATAGGACCTTACAGCATGATTAAAACCCCCTTCCACAGCAAAGGAAAGAAGATGGTGAGAAAGGATTGGGTTTTTTTCACCTGCACCAGCATCCAGAGGAGAACCAGCAAAGAAGATGACCTGAAATTATCAGCCTGTATGGATACAACCACAGGTCCAGACCTCTGGCTGGAACCAGGGATGGCCCTTGGCAATGCCCCCCCTGGGCCTTCTGCCTCTGCCCAGCCAAGAGTGCTTCCACTTCCACCAAGGACCGGGAGGAGATGAGCAATTCCTGTGGCTCACCAAGCCCTCGGCTGCCATGCTGGGTGCAGGGAAAGCGGGTTTGTGATGGTTTTTGTTGTGGGTGCTGATAGATGGGGTGGTGGTTGGGATTGAGAGGGTGGCCTCAGTCTGGAGCTTTCTAGTCTTTACTCAGAAATAGCAGCAGCAGGCATGGAGCATGGCAAATTCACCTCCCAGTCTTGAGGAATATTTGGGGAGCGTAGAGGCATGAAGCTGCAGAGATGTTAGAGGTGAACCAGCCTTTCTTGTCTTACAGGTATCAGGGGAGCACGCAGTTGTTGCAGTGAGACCCACAGATCAAAAAATCAAAGGGGAACCATGGCCTCACACCCTGTGCCTTCTCACTCCCTTGACCCAAACCCTGAATCCCTGCTTGCTTAACCAACAAGCAGGCAATATCCCATAGTCCTTACGACCCTCCACCCATCTCCCTCTTCTCTGTGCGCAGTGCTCCACAGATGACCCATACTAGACAGGTCCCCACGGCCCAAGCCTGGTACCTGTCATATTCCAGTGCTGGGCTTTCTTATCTGGTGGGCGGTAGATGAACTTTCGGAGGGAGCTGACAGCGTGGGACCCCACCAACGTGTAACGCCCAAAAGCCCGGCAGTCTACCACCCGGATGTTGAGGGGTGGGTGGAGCAGCTCATTCTCTGGGAGGTCCTGGGAAGCAAAGGTGTGCTGGTTATCAAGGGTTGGGCGTGTGTTGTGGGACGTCTGCCTTGGTGGTTGGAAAGGCCAGTGGGGAATAAAGCAGGGATCACGTTGGACGAAGAGGTCTGGAGCAGCTCCAGCATGGCTTGGGAGCCCTCAGAGAAAGGCCATCACCAACTAGGATGGAGCTCATGTCCATGGCTATGCGGAAACCGAAGCAACTGGCTAGGAGCCATGGTCTGGGCTCCAGAAAATCTGGGTTTCAGCTGGGGGCTCAGGGAGAAGAGGAAACTCTCACCACTTCGAACCACTTGACCAAAGTGCTGAAGTTGGGGTTTTTCTTGTAGTTCTGGATGAGGGCCGACTGGACCCCCTTCCCAGCACACTCAATGTCCACCCGGGGCCGGTCCACCTGGGCCAGGTTCACTCTCTTCAGATCCCTCAGCCCCCAGAACAAGACCTAGGGCAGGAGGAGGAGAAGGAAGAGCACGAATGTGAGAGGGACTGCCCCTGGCTGGGGGCAAAGGAGTTGGTTCTCCACATCCCCCAGGAGCTGGGACTTTTCTACAAAATGTCATCACCTGGGCAGTGGTGGATCCCCAAGGCATCCTTTCCTCCTCCACATGGCTCAGCACAGTCTCTCTCTGACCCCCCACGTAATCCACTCCACACCTGATCTACGGCAGCCTGAGATCTCCGACCTCCTGCCCTCAACACTCCCTTTTCTGCCTTTCTCCCTTTCTAGCCTTTTTCTGCCATGGGACTCCACAGAGCAAGCCCAGAGCAGCTTTGTCCACCCGCCCAAGTGGCTCTTGATTCAGCACTGGCATAATTTTGTCAAAATGATATCAGTATCACTGGAGGAACTTGCCTCTCTCTTCTTAGGATAACAGACTGCCACCATGACCAAAAGTTCCCCATAACTGAGATTTCTCCGCCTCCTGATCCCCCATGGCTGTATTCACCTTGCACATCAGAGGAACACAATTTATTTAACCAGCTGCTAATGTGTGGAAGACCAGGAGCTAGGATCCTTTTAGAGATCTGGAGATCTGGTCAGCAGCATCCCACCTGAGCAGAGATACCTACAACCATGGGTGAACTGTGCAACGAACGTCCTGGCTGTATTGCCTGGATCACCACCAAGACAACCAAGGGAGAGGGACCCTGTTTGAATGCATCACCCTTTAGATATCTACAGATACATGAGAGGCAGTCTGCCCTTGATGCCTGAGATTGGTGGGATGCGGCTCACTTTGCTGCGGGTGGAGATGTATTACGTGTGTATCTCTCTAATGAGCCCTGCATTGCGTCTCAGCCCAAATGCCATTTACTGCAGGGCTTTAGACTTGCTATGGTGCCCACATTTAAGACAGCAAGGAGTGATCCAGTTCCCTGTTCTTTTAGGGCTGCTGCAGCCTTGCTCCCTGTGCAGCCAGTACAGACAGATCCTTGCAGCGCAGACACCCGGTCCTGGTGCCCAGCTAGTCATCAGAGCCTCAGAGATCCCTCCTGGCCTTCAAACACCCATGGACAGGCTCTCTTGCCCCACAAAATGCTGAACGTTAAAATTTGGTGCTCCAAGGCAATTACCTCCACTCTGTATTTACTCAGCACCGGCCGAATCCCCAGTGGCACTGGCAGAATGGGGCCCCGGTCCATGTCTGTGGGCCCGTCGATGGCGGGCAGGTCTGACTTGCCCCCAGGGCCAATCTGGAAGAGATGCAGCATGGATTAGCATCTGTTCCTTTAAGCTAGTGCTCAGCTGCTGGGAATCAGGGTTTTTTTTTTTGTCAGTCTCAGCTGTAACTGGCTCAGCCTGGTCTCATGCACTGGGTCTGGGTTGTCTCGGGGGTGCAGGAGCAAGGTTTGCTGAGCATCCAGCTGACTGCACTGTGCAGGTACTTTGGGAAAAGGCGCACACATGAGCAGAAGGTGCCGGGCAGTGCTGTGCTTCCACACAGGACAGACCCAGCAGCAAAGCAAACTTCTCAGCCCACCAACACCCACACCAACCCCGGGGCTGCTCCTCTTCCTCCTGCAAGGAGTTGCATCTGCCTGGGCTGGGTGTGAAGAGATGCAGAAATGGTCCAACAGCTCAGCCCAGGAGCAGGTTTCAGGTCCCATTTCCAACCCAGGGCATGAGGGAGAACAAATATCCTATGTGATCCAGTCCCTAAACAAACCGCCCCATGGCAAGGCAAGCTGGGGAAAAAAAAGGGCTTGGACGAGCACCTGCCCTGGCAGGCAAAGGAGACAGGACAAGCGCCTTGGGGAGTGGGACACCAGGCTCAGCAGTAGCCTGCAAGGCTGCCCTGATCTTGCCATCATCACAGGGCATCTGAGGACATTGCAGACAGACAGACAGGCGTGTAAAGCAAACTCTCCTTTGAAATAAAGGGGAGACCCAGAGGTGGAGGCAGCACGTAGTCCCCAAGGGTCCACCTCCCCAGGTTGTGCCTGCTCCCGGCACGCACGGATGCGAGGCCAGCCTTGGGACCGCTGCCCATGGCTGGTGCTCAGTTGCATGAGAGGTGTCTGTGGCAGGTCAGCCCTTGCACATTTGAACCCACCAGCACTTTGCTGAGTTTGCTGGGGCCTCTCTCTTTTCAGCTGGGACATTTCATGCTCCCTGCATGCCAGGAGTCTGCTGAGACACGTCCATACAAATACAACAGTGTCAGCATGTGGGGAAGGAAGCATGAAAGCAGGAGGTTTTAACTCTGCCACCCCCACAGGCTATGTGGCTAAAATTTCACCGTATTCTTGGGATGCTGAATTCACACCCCTTTTTCTTGAGACCTTCAAACTGGCATCTCCAAGAACACCAGGGCTCCCGTTGACATCTCCCATTTCCCAGTGATGATGCAGAGCTGGGGCTAACGCAATACTTCTAGTGGGGTGTCCTGTCCAGCAGGATGCCTGGTACTCACTGCACATCACCTTGACCAGCAGGAACTGCCCTCTTACTGGGTTAGTCGCTATGCTAAACCCTTCTGTCTTTTCTAGGGTGTATGAACTACTTGATCCTTGCGGCACCTAAGATATATAAGCACGGCTTAAGCCCCGCTCCCTTGCAAACCCCCATCCCATCGTTTCCCTCCCTCGGTCTGGGGTGGCTTTGGCCAGCTGGTACCTGGAGCAGCTCAAAGGCAGCCAGCAGGTCGCCTGCTGTGGAGTTGCCCCGGTAGATCTGGTAGTACTCCAGCTGCGGGGGGAAGCGTGGCGGGCAGTAGCGCTCATCTGACATCTTCACCACTGGTTTGGCAAAGGTGCGGCCCATGAAGTCAGCTTTGCCCTGGAGAGGTGAAGAGAGCACCCAACGTGAGGTATCCCAACATAAGGTTTGCTCACCCAACATGAGGTCTTCCAAGTTAGCCCCACAGCTCTGCCCATCTTGGTCAGAACAGGACCAGCCCAGTGGCCTGGGACACCAAAGCTCAGTGCCAGCTTTTACTCTTGGCTTCTTCAAATAAGGTGAAGGAGGTGGCTTAGGGCTGGGACAGCAAGGAGGCTGGGGCTGAGCAGTTTTTCTAAAGGCAAAGACTTAGGTAATGTCTCCTTGCCTCCAGCCTCACAAAAGCTCTTGCTTCACTCTCCAAAAATAAGATATCATTAAGCTGAGTCTGAGATCTAACGAGCAGCAGAGGCTCCTAGTCCATGCCATGGGAGATGTGGAGGGACCATCTTCCACAGATCAGGAGAAAAGCTTCATCCTCTGCACCATCTGCCTTGCCTCTGACTCAGGAGGGATTGCAGCATCTAAATCAAACATTTTCCTTTGCTGGGATTCATCTTACCACTGTGTCCTGGTCATAGATCTCAATGACAATTATGGGAGGGTCATCCCGCATCTCATGAGCTTCTCCGTACAGCTCCACGTTGTCGAAGACCAGCAGCTGGTCCCAGGTCGGGCAAAGGGTCTCATTGAGAACCTGGAAGAATGGGAGAGGGACTTACCACTCCAGCCAGGGGCTAAAGCCCTGTGCAAGGGCAGCAGACAGGGCGTTGGTCTCAGTTTTCCTGCACCAGGATATCAGCAGTATTGGGGTGGGTGATGCTTTGAAAATATTTATCTCGGACATTGTGGACAAGGTAAAGGCTCCACTACATTTAGAATAGTCACACCAGGTTTTGTCTATAAGCAGTAGAAGGAAAGCAATGCTTTTATGGTGCAGTTTGTCTCCTCCTAAGCTGTACAGCTAAAATAGACGAGCAGCACTCTACCTTTTAGGGGTCCTTTTGTCTTCACTGATAATTAAGGGAATTAAGAGCACTGTGATGCAGATGTGTGCACTACAGCTGTCTGCAGTCTACTGGGTATCGATGTCCTCTTTGCTTTGCAGCTGTTTATTGGATCAAAGGGGGAAGGCAGCTGGTGCTATACAGAGCGTAGGGCTGATGGGGCAGGGGATGGGACAGATCTACAATAGGATCTGAAGCCTGATCTGAATGGAGGGGGAATTAAAGGTCTGAAACGCTTGGCAGGTCTTGACCCTCGCAGCTCACAGCGTTCACCCCTTACTCTGATGTTTCTGTTTGCTCTGCTTAATTATCATCTACTTCTTTTTGTAAACCCAGGGTGAAACAGTGCCGTGTGATGGGGCAGCCATGGGGATGAGCTCTGGAGAATGAGCACAGCCCTGGCCTGTCTCAGCCATATGTCAGGCTGCAGCTCCAGTGCCTGGCAGCACTAGTGGGCTGCTGCACGGTTTTTTGGCTCAGTGAGCCATGGGGTTTCTGAGAAAAAAACCCAAACCCAACAGCAGGCAAGCAGACACAAATTTTTTCCAGTGTCCACCAGGCTTGCTAAAGCTTGGCAGCCCTCAGCCCGGGAAGGGACGACACAGAAACCACTTCAACATACTCCAGTTTCTCCTAACCAGGCAGGTAAATCGTGGCCACAGGGACACGGGATAGCTGCGTGCTGGTGTGGGGGGACATGTTGTGACGGTGCTCCTGGGGAAGGTGTTCCTGGAGACAGTCAAGCCCCGGTGCTGTGGCTGCTTTCCTACCCCAGGACCTCATGATCAACCTAATCCATGATTCCCTAGCAGTCACGAGACCTGTGGCAGGGGAGCAGGGTGGAGAGCTGATGGGACATGCAACGCCAGAGCCCAGCCCAGCCCTCCAGGTCGGGAGATGGCGTTTACCTCAGTGCATTGGCTCTGGGAGATGAAGAAGACTCGTGCAAAGGGGTCCGAAAGGCCACTGCTGTCGGCCGCAAATAAACTCCTGGCTTGGTACATGTGGGCTCGCAGCTGGAAAACCTGCTTCTCTGCAAGAGAGAGGGGAAGTGAGAGGGCTTGATACACAACCCTGGAGCCCAGCTGTGGGGCTCAGCCTGCAGAGTGAGGTCTCAGGGGCATTTTTTGCTCAGGGCCAGCACTGATGAAGGGTATAGGCTCAAATCATGATTCCCGAATGGGTACGGACTTCCTTGACATCCTGCTCGTGGTGTGCAGAAATGATAGCTATGAACAGGGTAAGGAAGAGGGCACACGGTTCCCACACCCCAGCTCCCCGTGAGAGCAGTGGGGAACCTCCAACTGGGACAACTGGAATTATTCCCCCTTAGCTCGTGGAAGCCCTTGGTCCAAGTGGTGTCCAGCCAGGCTCCCTCTTGCCCTCTCCATGTCCTGTCCCCAGACCTGCAGGCAGGAAGTCCTTACTGGTGTAAAGGAGGCTGATGGGCGGGAAGGATGGCAGGTTTTGGCCTCTGGTGGTCTTCTTCTCCTCAAAGCCACAAGGCAGGCCACTCAAGAAGTCTTTGCGCTGTTTGTTGAGGCCCAGCCACAAGTACATCTCCATCTTGGCCTGAACAGTCCAGCCAGCAGGTCCAAAGCCCCTCTTCCCAGGTAGCTGGGCACAAAGGACAGAAGAGTTTACGTGGATATAGGGAAGGCCTTAGAGATGGACAGACCACCTCTCGCAGCATTCAGCTCCTTCTGGTGCACCACTTGTACCACTGCCCCTTAAAATCAGGGACCCAGCTCCCTTCATTCTGGATCAGGACACTACGTCTGGCTCGTGCATTACCTTCTTCTCACCACCTTGGCTTCCTGTTTCTAAGCCAGCATCCACTTTTGTGGCCGGCTGGATCAAACATCTGTCTCCTTCCAAACATTTCTTACTGGGATCAGTGGTTCACACTTCCTAGCAGCAGAGTATGGGTCTGTTTTACCTAGTATTCAAGCCCCAGCAAACTGGGATACACAGCTCTCTCATCTTCATCTCCCATCCTCCCAGTCTGTCCTTCCTCCATCTCCCCCCTCCTCGGCTGCAGTTCCCCCGGGGAAGACAGACCAGCACCTTGAGGAAGATGGTCTTCACTTTGGCGCAGTCCTTGCCCATCTCCTCATCCACAATGGAGTAGAGGACATCCTTGGAAGGGACGCGGGCGTAGGCAATGCGCTTGTTGTTGCTCATCATCCAGATGAAGATGTCAGGAATAGTGTGCTGGGGCTGTGAACAGCAGCAAAGAGCCCTGTCAGTGTCTCAGCTCTTTCTAACCACTGAGGCACCAGCGGGGCTGGAGACCTTCTGAAGGGAGATTCAACAGATGCCACAGGAGACGGATGTATCTACTGCCACATTAGGGCCACTGAAATGGTTTCAAGCCTCCCACTGCAGAAGCTTGTCTGCTTAAGAAAAGCTGCTCAGAGCTAAGCTCAGCAGGGTGAAGCCTAGCAGGAAAGAAAGTGGGACTTACATTTGTTCTAGTTTAAAAAAAATTAATTTTGGATTAGAAGGCGGCTGAAGATTTTCCTTTTCTCTTCATTCAGTGGCCATGAGGACTGTAGGGCAGGGGCCATACCTTCATTCCTTACTATGGAAGAGGTTCCCTGTCTGGACATGCCCCATCACACCTTATAGTCTGGTTTATGTTCTGCTGTGGTGAGTCAAAGCCAAGGAAGGCCTTGCTGTGACAAGGGATATGTAGTCGAGGCTGGGAGCCTGCCATGGGAAATGAGATCAGGAGGTGCAACAACTACAGCACCTGAGAGGGCCAGTGACCCCCAATGGCTGACCTAGTCCTAAACTGTAAAAATATCAGAGGAATGGTGTGATTTTCTGAAAGGAGGAAAAAAAATTTTGCAGATATTTGGAAAACATTTGGAAAATATTTCCTTTGGAAATGCTGTGAAGAATTCTGATGCATTGGCCTATTACCTCTCACCCGTGAGCTGTAGTGAAGCACGAGTACGCTGCAGCAGAAAAGATTAGGTGGTCTGAGTTCTGCAAGAGGACAGGGCTTTATCCCATGGCCCTTCGAAGAGCCACTTACTTCAACAACTCCCTACCTAGCCAGGATCAGAAACAGCTCCCTGCTGCTGACTTGAACGCTGTGTGGACATGTGCCACCTTCCGATGACTGAACCCCCAGGGAACTGCATGGCCTTGCCATGGCTGAGGCTGGCAGAAATGCCTTCAGCTCAGCTGCAAGATGACCCAGCTCTGTTACTGGCTGGGAAGGGCTCTTAAATTTGTTGTAGCGCTGACTCGTTCCAACCCAGCAGCGCACAGGCAAGCCTGTCAGGCACGGGGCAGCGCGTAGACTTGGAGTGGCTCTTTGCACAAGACCTGGGCCACCAGGGACCTCTCCTGCCTACAGGATTTGCAGAGAGGTCTCCATCCATCCCAGGCTGCTGTTGGCATGCTCCGACCCAGGCAACACCCTCTCTCTGTGCAGAGGGACTCACCTCATCCGCCAAGAACCGGAGTTTCTGCAGGAAGTTTTGTACCAGCTTCAGCTTGTCTTTCATGGTGTTCTTCTTCACCTGTGACCGCAGACTCGTGGCTTGCTGCCCCATGTTCTCCTGCGGTTAAAGGGGAGCCCAGGACATCGGATAAGCAAGAGCAGAACTGAGCACAGAGAAGGGAGCAGCACCAGGCACGTCTCTGGCATTTGGGAAGAGGTGGTGAGGAGGCAGACGCCTTAATCCCACCACACGCATCCTGACGCTGGTAATTCTGACACCCGTTCATCAGCCTTGGCACGACGCAGGGAGGGTCCCTGACAGTGCAGAGACATCTGTCCCAGCAGAAGGTACGCAGGACAGAGGTGTCAGCTGCGCTTAGGGCATTTTGGGGTGGCTTCAAGCCTGGTGTTGAGGATAGACTCTCCTCTTCTGCCGGCCCTGCTGTAATTCAGCACCTGACAGTTCAGAAAAGGGGACGTGGAGGCTTTCACATGTTAAATTCAGCGCTCTGTAGGATGCAGCTGACCACTGAAGCTGGCATTCTTGGCTCTGCCAGCTGGATAAACCACCTACTCTTTGTACATCTCTTCTGCACACCCAACTCCTTTGCAAGGAGCCGGACTACCAGCCCCAAACATCTAGGCTATATCTACCCTTGAGCAGCTGTGCTCTGCAGGGTTCCCCTAAATTACTCCTTCCCAGTTGCCTCAGCTGTTCGACAGCAGTGCAGCTCCTCCTCCGTACTCCCAGATTTCTTTCCAAGGCAAAGCAGAGTGTGGTGGAGGGGAGGCAGCGGCGTGGACCCAAGTGCCACCTGGGACCCATCAAGACTCAAGTGCTCTTGAGCTCCTCTATTCCGAAAGAAACCCCAGACCCTCAGTCCACAGAGACTGGGAATCAGCACGCCTTAGGACCAAAGTTCTCCATTGCATTGACAAGGTGCAGCTCCCGTTCATGAATCCTCCTCCCTGCCTGGCTGAATCTCACTCACCAGCTCCCGCATGCAGGACTTGAGCCTCTCCCGGTCCAGCCTTGTGCGGGAAGAGTGGTGCTGGTCCTTGTCAGCCAACGTCACGAAGCGCCTAGTGGAAATGGTCGGCAGCATGAATGCTGTGGGACCCCACAGGCTCTCCCCACGGAGCCATGGCAGGCTGGATCTCTGCCACCAGGAGGGCATGGCACCGGAGGGAAATGCCCTCATTCCCCCTGGTCTGCAATGCAATTGTGGCCAAGCGGCCTGTTTGCACCCAGTGCTGACTCTTATGCATGGGGTGTAGGTGCTGATCAGGTACCAGCCTGTGGAGGCCAAAAGAGCGAGGCTTTCACCACTGGTTTGGGGTCTTTGGGGTGCAGATGTATGCACCACCTCACCCACGCTCCAAGCGAGAAGGCAGCTGATATGATGTTGTGCCAATACAATGAAACGCTTGCCCATCACCCAGAGGATAAGGCAAGGTGGGCTTACGCTCACAGCCTTGCCCATAGACCTGCAGAGAGCAGGGATGTGCAGCATGCCACCTTTGCCCATCTTTTACTCACAAGCAGCCACTGCTCAGCTCCTCCAGGACCCCTCGGAGTCGGCGCTCCGGGTGCGGCTTCTCCGTCTTGATCATTTCCTGCACGTCATTGAGCCCTTCCTCCTGCAACAGCGATGGGGGAAGAGGTGAGGGGGCGATGGGGCAGAGCCCCGCGGCGGAGCAAGGTCCCCGCTGAGGTCCAGCCCTGCATAGAGCAGCCCTGTGGGAGCTACCAGTGGGAAACATCTGCTGCCTCTCCAGTCCTGCTGGCCTCAGGGCTCAGGTCTGGCACATATTTGGCTGCGGTGACCTGGCTCTGGGTGATGGGAATGGCTCCACCACCCACCATGAGACTAGCTGGCCACAGCCCACACCATCTTGGCTGGACTTGCCAGGCTTTCCCTTTGCAGATCCTGCTGTGATCCTGCCAGCATGGAATTATCATAAAGCCTCCTTGGGAATTAGCTGAGAGTAATAAGGAGACTCTGCCACACAAGTGGTTCACCCCTGCAGTCCAGGGGGACAAAACCTCCCTGCTCCTGCTCCCTTTGGCGGGGATCCCTGCGTCCAACCCACAGAAAATTCAATGAGCTCCTAGGATTTGGGCATTCGATTTGTGGAGCATTTAGCGCTGGAAACTTCCCCTTTTCTGGCACAGATTTTCTAGTGGGTCCTTGCACTGCTTTTCCCTGCTTTGTGACAAGCTGCAGAGATGTGCAGGGAGCCTGGATGTGCATCATGCCCCAAGCTGTCTCCCTCCCTCCCCAGCGCAGACTGACCAGCTTGTCCGCAATCTTGTCCATGATGTTGGCATTATACAATCTGCGGCGCTGGTCCTGCCACCAGCTCTTGATATAGATGCAGGGCTTCTTCTCAAAGTACGGCAGGTGGAAGTAGTTCCTGCAAGAGGAGGTGCTCCATGGTGGTTTTGCACCTGGCCAGGAACAGCCCCTGTCCCACACCTCTCCCGGGGAGGCAATGCTGTGGTGGGGACGGTGGGGGGGGTATATAGAAGGTCAGGCATTGGAGAGAGGGGGCTGATGTGAACTGCACCCTGAAGGCACCCTGAAGAGCAGAGGCGCCATCTCTCCTAGCACCCTTCCCAACGCCAGACCCAGGGTGGATGAGTGCAGTGCCCAGGCATTGCAAATTTACCATCTCAGACCTGGGGGCCCAGAGAGAAACTGGGGAATCTGCCGTGACCTCACCCATAGCCCAGCAGAGAGCAAACATCTCCACCGTGGCAGCAGTGTGAGCAGGGGCACAAGGGAAACGGAATCATTAACACCCTTTTCTGAATGCTGGTGAGCATCTCCTGTAGTCCCCTGGCCTCCACAGCAGGCAGAGGTCTCTGCCCTTTGCAGAGCTGACAGGTTTCTGTATGCTGGTGGGGTGGAGCAGTAATGGTCATGGTACAGTCAAAGGAAGGAAGAGGCTGAAGAATGGGTTGATGCTTCTTGGATGCCTGACCGCTGGCTACGAGCTGGGATCCACCCAGTGTAAAGCGGCTGCAGATCCTGCTGCGCCTGGGATCACCCTTAGATAAAAACCAGCTTCAGCTCATCCTTCCGAAGCCACCGAGGTACTTCCAGCCAGAAGGTGTCAGCAGACCCCCACGGTTGAGCATGAGGCTCCCAGCACCCAGGGGCTGGAGACATCTGGGTAAGGAGCATGAGAGTCAGAGCCCAAGGAACAGGCTCATAAACCATCGGTGCTGCTCATCTCCGTTCGGGATTCACCTGGACAAGGAGCTGGTGAACAAGTGAGGGAACCCCAGGTAGACACTTAACTGGAGTGCAAATATGCAGCGTGGTTTGTTTCATTTCCCGACTGAATTAAGTCAGGCACTTAATTCTATTAGCATCTATCTACCGGTATAACACAGTTAAAATCCACTTTAAGCATATCTCATCAGGTTAAATCCAATTAGCTTTCCTTAGTACTAGTCCTTTGTATTCAAATCCAGGCTGTGGCTGAAGCCCAGCCCAGACATCCCAAGACACCTGTGCTGATCCTGTTCAGGTTGGGGCTTCTGATCCAGCTGCTTGGGACAGAAAGGACCCACCAGAATCACACCTGCAGCTGTTTGGATTTCATCTGTATTTTAGGGTAACTGCTACCTGCACATCACAAAGCAATTAGTAAAGGAGACAAAAAATTGTCATAATTTTACAGCTGGAGAAACCGGGGCAGAGAAAACAGAAGCGATTTGTCCACTGGCAACCAGCTGCGCATCAACAGACCCAGGGTAGGACCCAGTTTCCCGAGTCCTGGTTCTGTTAAAGACCAGAGCGTGGCTGTCAATGACCATAAGCAATGGGGACAGACACACTGACCGAAAGAGAGAGGCTGCAAACTAGGGAGGCTGAGAGGACTTAAAGTCTTTTACCCCAATCTCCTGCCTAACACATTCTCAGGAACTTTTTCCAGCAGTTCTTTGCATCCTCTCCCCTCTGCGTGTCTGTGACCTTGTCAAGCTTTTAAGATCCGAAGTGATGAAGAAATGCACCTTGCCTCAGCACAAATTACCTTCACCACTGCAATCTATGCCTTATCTCTAGATGGACTTTGCCTGTCTCCTCATGGCGCCCCTGATGTTTTCATATGTCGGGCAGCTAGAGAGAGCTCAGACACAAAGCCCAGACCTCTCCTCCCTGATGTGCAGTTCTGGGTTGTGCCACCACGGGTGGCAGCGATCCTTGGGAAGGACCTGTTTTTAGACTGGTTTCCTAAATGCACAAGACTTCTACGTATGGGAGTGGACCTGTTTTTTCAGTGGCACCAATGATTTTTTGAATCCACTGGTTAACTTCATCCCTATGTGCCATTGGGGAAGAACACTAAAGGTATCAGATAGCCATGAGCTTTGGATGCATGAAGGTGGATGAAGGATGTCCTTTGCAGGGTAGCCTGGGAGGTAAATTCAGCCTTTATCGGACATCAGAGAATCCGCAGGAGTGTGGTGGGGGTTCAGCTGGCAGACTGCGGTACCCAAGATGAGGTATCTCCACGTGGTGTCTGATCTCCCTTTACAGGGCATGGAGATCTGGTCCCCACGGCTCGTCCCAGGTCTGTTTGGCCGAATGACTCCAGGCCCTGTGACAGCACTGACTTCACCTCTGACTTCATCTCTGCAGGTCACCCAGCGCAATCGGGAACGCTCACGGACCGTGTCTGAACTGAGAGCCGCATCTCTGCCCAGTGGAGCTTCAGTGGCCAGGCGGGCACGCTTACCTGTCTGTGACCAAGGGCTTCATGGGTTGAGATGAAGAAACAGAGACCAGCTCCCCATCCTCATCACCTTCATCCTCACTAGAGTTCTGGAGCAGCTCAGACTCCTCCTCATCCCCATCCCCTCCCTCTTTCTTCCTCCGCAGAATGGGTTTGGTCGTGCCATCCATCTGGTTCCCATAGTTACCTCAAGAAAAAAAAAAAAAGGTGAAATAAAGTCACAAGGTTATAACTCCAATCGGGCTCAATCTCTTGGCTTTAATTCAGGCTGGGGAGAAGTTTTCTCTGCAGGAACCACGGGGGACAGTGGAGTTCAACTCTCTGAAACCATGCCCAGGAACCATAAATTAGTGACAGGTGTCTGTCCCCTGACCAAGTCCCCTCTCGAGCCAGTAGGAATCACACCCTCCCTTTGGTGGTCAGCCTCAGGGGGTACAAAGCCAGGGTGAGAGAGGGAGCAGCTCCACCAGCCACAGCACAGCATGGACACAACAGATGATGCGGGGCCCCACGTAGCTTGTGCCGGTGAAGAAGGTTCTCCCTAAACTGAGAGCCCTGCATGCTCTAGCATGTGTTAGCAGGGAAAATGGGGAATAAAGCCTGCTCTTGGCCTCATATCCTGCATTCCCTGCCAAGCATGCTTCAAAAACACCCTCCCCAAAAAATAACCAACCTATTGTGACCTCGAAGTTGATGGGTTTGTCACCAATCTTCCTGTCGATCATGGTAGCTTCCAGGAAGGCTCCAAAGAGAAAGAACTCCTCCATCTTCCCAGTGCAGTTCTGCAGGAGAAATCCCGGGGATGAGAGTTGAGGTCAGCAGGAGGGACACCTAGGAGGGCAGGTCCCCTTGGGCAGAGGGTGCATCACCCGGCACCTCTGAGAACCCCCATGGGCTTTTTGAAGGTGAGGTGCCACTGCTTGGGCTTTCAAGGGGACCATGAGGGTTTTCTCTCCCCCCGCCTTAGCCACCTCTAGGCTCGCTGCAGAGAGACTTTAATTAGAGATTTTAGCCTAACTTTCAAATGTGTTGGCTTGACTGAGATCAGTCATCCCGTGCACGTGTCTAAGGGACACTCAACAATACAAGCCTGAGTTCACTCACAAATTGAATTAATCAAACCACACCAAACCATCTGCCTGGATGCCCTTTCATAACTGGAATGCCTTTATTTCCAGGTGGCTTCATTTCCCCTGAAGGTGAATTAAAGCCATTTTACTTCTGAAGAGCTTTTGCACAGAGGTTGCACTGCCATCAGCATTCTCCATTTCTACTTCACACCCTTGGCTAATACGGATTGACTTTTGTGGGTATCCCCAGGTAGCATGTGCCTGTTTATGCAGAGCACAGGCAGTAGTCTTGTGGGCTCTACAAGTCAGGACTAAAGCTATGGGGCTTCTCTTGTCAGGAAACAGCCATTCAATTTCTCTGACCAGTTCCACCCTGCCAGATCTGGTTGGGAAATAAAGCAGATTCTTGGCTTCTGTTTGAAACTCATCTTCAGGATAGCAGTGAGACAGCTGGCGTTAGGAGTTGGCTGTTTTTGTCCTTGTCTAACTCCCAACTGGAGAAACATGTCAAGTTTAGGATCCTCCCTCACTCAGCTATTCCTTCTGCCCAGCACTCCTAAGAGAGGCGAGCATTTGAATGATCAAAACCCTGAAATCCTTGCAAGATTTGCTTTCATTGTGCCAAGGGGTCCAGAACACTTAGGACAACACTAAATTAAATCCTTGGTTTGTGAGACCAAAGGTAAAAACTCAAGAGGCCTGAGCCCAAGGCTTACCCCTGGCAGCTGCAGGGTTAGGGGTGACTTACATCAGCAACTGATGTGGTCTGCTCAACTTGCACCTCGGTGGAGCTGTTGATCTCCGGGTTGGTGGTGTCCAAGATCTCCACAGCAAGACTCATCAAAAGCCTGGCCCGGAAGGAGACACCTTCACCCAGACCCTCGTTCAGCTCTTGGTGCTCATCCATCAGGGTGTAGTTCCGAGTGGAGCCATACATGTTCACCCATGCGGGGCCAAAGGTGGGCAGGAAGCCTGCAGTAAATCAGACATGCACGTAGGGAAGGGGATGTGCAAGCAGGAGGGCACGTCTTTGCCTCAGGATACAAACTCACTCATGGGTTGGCATCACTTTCCTGGTCTGTGTATGGTGACGGAGGCTTGAATAAGCACGTGTGTGTGCATGGAATTGCATGATTGCAACCATACATGGAGACAGTCTTGCAGTGGAGGCAGTGATGGGGACTGTGCAGTGCACTGGCCCAAAGACAGAGGTGAGTCTCCCATTGGGCAAGTTACCCAATGTGAGAGTCGAGAAAAAAGTCGCCTTTCTAGAGCCATCTTTGGTTTCACATTGGTCCTGCCCATGTATGCGGGTGTGTTTATGTGTACGTGAACGGGGGAACCTGTCAGATATTCATCCATTCGTGGCAATGAATTTTTTGTTCTTGAGTGTCTTTGCTTTCAAGTGGTAGACTGGAGGCTTGTGACAGGGATTGGTTTTCAAAGAGTGCATGTCATCTGACCTCAGAAGACCACGGCAGTGAATCAAGGTTTCTCCAGCTGGGCACCAAGAAGCAGCTATCTCCAGGGGTGGGGAAGGAGCCTGGGCTATTTTTCTAACTCTGTACCAAAGGGATGTTTCTCTACCATGAAGAAGGTAGCTCAGTCTGCCCCCTGCCTTAGCTTTACCTTTGTCTCCTTCGTTAGAGATCTTCCGCAAATCAATGAAATGGGTACCGATGGCCACATCATTGACTTTGTCCGAGTCTCGGATCTGGATCTTTATCCGCTTGCACAATGGAGGGAACATTTCTGTGAAGACTATTTGCTCGTTCCAGAGAGGCTCATAGCTGCTTTTTTGTATGGATGTCTTCCCCTGCCGAGCGAGAGGAGATAGGTGTTTGACAAGGGTTTGAGCTCCCAAGCCATCCCTCACAACCTGAACTGCTCCCTTGCTAATGACCACTGAAACACGCATTCTGCCTTGTGACTCTCCTCTCCCAAGCAACAAGCTCCTTTCCTCAACTGCAGAGTGCTGCAAACCCATCTCAGTCAGCACAAGAGAGGGGAAACGTAGCAAACGAGGAGGCTTTGCCCTGCATCTCAGCATCTACGTGCCAGGAGAACTGGGATCATCTCTGGCCACCTGCACAATGGCTGGTCCTGCTCATGTTACCTCCCAGAGTCACCCTGGTACCGCACGCAGCTTGCTCACCTTCTGCCCTGCAAAGACCACCTGCACGTAGGGGTCTACCAAGTCCTTGTTCTCCCCAATGAGAGCCTTCTTCACATTGGCCATGATGCTGGTGTTCATACGGGGCAGTCCCTCTGCTCGATAGATCTTGATGTAGAAACGAGCCCACTGCCTCTCCGGGGGGACCCCATCCGGGAGGAGGAGGTTCCTGCAACATCAGCAGATAGGGTTGGAAACAGCTGCTGGGGCTGGCAGGTTTGTCAGGAGAGGCTTACCAAAGAGGGAGAAGCCGCCCTGCTTTCTGAGCACAGGCTCTGTGGAGGTGGAAGGATGACCATTTCTACAGCCACAGATTTTATTGCTGTCCTGTTTCTGCCCATCCTCCTGTTCTGGGGTGGGGAGTGGTGGTTTTGTAACCAGAAACTTAAGAAGACCTCCTTGAGGTGCCCCTGGGACAACATGCATTCCACTACAGGGATATAATCATTATTGTCAGTGGAATCTAGAGGACAATTAAATTCAGCCTAATTTAGATATCTAAAGCAGGCCAGATGAATGGGATGTTAGAAGAGCCTTTTCTCTTTATCAGGGCCCAGGGGGAGCAGGGATGATTGCTGGAGTTGTCCCTGAAAAAGTGGGATAATATCACCACTACAGCATGCAATGATGATCCAAAATAGTTCAGGCGGTGCCTCGAGCCCCTGTGTCTCCAGCAAGTCAAAAGAGCTGCACTGGTATTTTGCTACTAGTCTGGGTTTCTGACTATGTGGTGAGAGAGAGGTAGATTTGAAAGCCTGTGGTTGTACTTGGAGATATTTAATGAGCCTGAAACATTCTGGGGCTGGAACTAAGTTTTAAACTCTCCTGATTTTTCTTGCCTGGCCTTTTAGATGATCTGGGGAGACACAGAGCCCTGCCTATCCACACACCCAGACCTCCCTGCTCTGCCCTGGCAGTGAATGAGGAGACCCCATCCCATCCCATCCCATCCCATCCCATCCCAGCCCAGCCCAGCCCAGCCCAGCCCAGCCCATCGCCAACAGGACAGCACGTTGGTTGACATCAGGCTGGTGTTAGTATAGAGATCTCAACAACAAGCAGATCATCTGACCTTATAGAAATAATTGGTTTGTACTTGATACGGCCTGGATTTGCACCAGTAATCTGCCACGTGTTCTCTCCCTGGTTTCATTGCACAGGTAGGTATGGGTACTAGAGGGGCTGTCAGAGGATGCTGTCCTCATTGTACGGTCCAAGGTACAAGAGAGGTGAAAAGTCATTCCCAAGAAAGTCTGTGTGAAGCTGGCTCTGCAGATCCTTACCCTTCAATATCATCCTCATCCGTCTCATTGGCTTTGTGCGGTGTCTTGATGTTGTCCCCTTTTCCTAGCACGGCGATGTCACACTTCAGGTAACCTTTCAGGCCGGCGGTGAGATCTTCGGGGTCGGAAAGGACGGCCCATTTATGGTAGAACTGGTGCTCTGGAAGCCAGGGGACAGGACAGTCATTTATCAGAATGAGACACAGCAATTACCGCGAGGACTGGAAATGTAAGAGACATCTTCGGGTGTGAGGAATTCAGACAGAAAAATTCTTTAGGAAGGTGTGTCTCCTGTTGAAGACCGAGAAGCAATGGGATAAACTGTCTGAAGGGAGGTGGAGTCTCCATCACTGGAAGTCACCGTCCCTGGAGGTATTTGAGAGACGTGTAGACGTGGCCCTCAGGGACGTGGTTTAGTGGTGGACTTGGCAGTGTTGGGTTAAGGGTCTTGGACCTTTAACCTTGGACTTGATGATCTTAAGGGTCTTTTCCAACCTCAGTGATTCTATGATTCTAAGTCTTTAAGGTCTCAGGTGTCTTTTGGATGGTGTTAGAAAGACTTCATCTGTCTGCGGAGCAGGGAACCAGACTAGATGCTCCCTTAAGGTCCCCCCAGCATCATCTGCTGAGCACCCCTGACGTGCAGACTTTGGAGGCTTCATTTACATTATAGCTCTCAGGCTTACTTATAGAGGCAGAGTGCAGGAATAGGTGTGACACAGGAGTAAGGAAAAAAACCCTGCAGTGATTTTTGGAGGTATCTTTTCTGAAGGGGTGTTGTGTGTTCAGCTCTGGCATGCTGCGAGCACCAGGCCCTCAAAGGGACTTTGCTTTTCCATTTATCATCAGTGAGTAACACGACAGCAGCTCTGATCAACCTCTCCCTCTTCTCCATTGTACACCAGGCATCTTCATTTCTTGGTTGAAATGCCAGCCACAGAGGGCAAGGTCCATCCCATGACCTGGTCTGGGACCTATCTATCTAGGAGCAGAGCTATCTGGAAGGTCGATATCTTGCCTAAGCAAGTTGCCTTGGGCTTCCTTCCTCAGCAGGTGGGTGGATAGAGACCAGCACACCCAGAGGGCATCTCAGCCTCTGGCTCTAACACCTTATTCAGGACAGGCTATACAACCTTCTCTGGAGGTGCTGAGTGCTCTTTCCTGACCGCAGAGGGAGCCCAGGTGACTTGCTTATATTTAGGATACTAAAATTAAGTTAGGTAAGCATCACCCAAGGAAACTAGCACCTGCCTGGCTACCTGACAAGGACATTTGTTCAATGGTGCAGGTAGGCACATAGGCCTGGTTGCAAACAGTGTTTACATACCAGGCTGAGTATAAACAGTTCCAACGTCCATCTTGAAGGAGCCTACCAAAGTCCCACTGCGCAAGAGGTTTTTTGAGTGGATCACCTGGAAATCAAGAGAGGAAAACAAGTCAGACCTTTTTTCCATGTTCTGGGAGCCATACGGCTCTTCCCAGAGGTGTTCAGTGTCAGATGGGAGAGGAGGTGATGCGTTTTCCTTGGTCTGTGCAGGACCTTGGTCTGTATAAGGACACTAAGAGGCATGGTGTCATTGGCAGCTCTTGCTTAGCAGTCTTGCAAACAAGTGTATACTTGGATAGAATAAAAAAAAATGCAATGAGATTAATCTTTGAAACAAGATGTAGCTTTCCATCCACTACGGCAACAAACACTGGGACATTTACCTGAAGTAAGGGTCTTTAGGATGCTCGAAATCTATGGTATAATTCCCGTTGTGGGAGAAATTGTACAGCTGCTCTGTGCACGGGAGAGACACAGATACTCCCAATTAATGTGCTTTGGTCAGCGAATCTGCAAATCTTGTTCATCGTCCTCCTCCATGGCTGTGGGGAGGGCTGCAGTTTCTGCTTTGCTCTCAGCATCCGCAGTCGTGAATTTCCACAATAGCTCTGCCAGTCTCATGCCTCAGGGAATCCTGTGGCAGGCTCAGGAAGGTCTTGCTTCTCCCTAAGCCTAAACACATCCCGAGACGTATTTAATTCTGCTTGGCTCTGAAATACCAGAGATCAGCCATGGAGGGAGAAAGTGAATGCAGGAGTGGAGCAGCCCCAGCAATGAAGGTCAGCTACAGAAAGAGGGACCGGGGGTCTACAAAAGAGGTGAGGCTCGTAGGATCGAACACCTTGGCTCCTGTTGGGGGACTCATGTCAAAAACCTTAAATTGATCCCTGGTGCCTACGTAAATTGGGCTGGTTTCTTCCAAAGCCCCACAAAAAGGATAGTGGAACCATGCTCACTTACGGACAGCTTGATGATCTTGTCGAACATGACATCTGGGGGGACGTGGAAATCGAAGACGAAGTACTGGAAGGAAAAAAGCAGTTGTGAAGGCAGGAGAGCCAGGGTGGGCTCCTTTTGGATTGAAAGACAGTATTACGGCGCGCACTCCAGCTGGAGAGGCTGTGACTGCCCGGAGGAGCATCCTGGAGCACACGTCACAGCAGGGACGGGTCCGTGTGAGCTCCAACACGGACAATCTCTGCAGTCTGAGCACCTAGAAGGAAGCACTAACTTCTTGGAAAAACTGAGGATAATTTAGCACGGATCAAGTCAGTGCACTTTTTACCATTTTGCAAAATGCCAGAGGGCAAATGCTTCATTTTCCGTTCTGTGTGGTTTGAGATATCATCTTATTCCCACAAGAGGTGACAGAAGAAAAAACCCCAAGCGACAAGAAATTGCATTGAATTGACTAACGGCAGTGTAGACCTTGAGGGGCAGGTAGCCGTGAGCATCACCGGAGGACAGACCCACCTCATTGTAGTAAGGGCAATTGGTTGATTCCTTCATGGATGTGTATTTCTTTTCCTCTCCAACCTCCACGCAGACCACGGGGTCCATGTTGAGCCCAACCAGCTGCCGGGCCTCGATGATGGTGATGCTGACCTGGGGAGAGGGATTCGTGCACCGTCACCTCCTGAGAGCAGCATCAGATGCCGCTCGCTGCCTTAGTTCCTGTCCCCCCATCTCTCAGTTTTGAGGCATTTTTTTGTGCAATGGTGGCAGCTCTGGGGTCTACTGGTCACACCGAAGACACCGGGCTGCTTGGACAAGCCTGAGCGAGCTGCAGCGCGGTGTGGGATGCAGGAGACCCTGGGCATCCCTGTGGCTTCCACCTCAGAGCATGGGTGGCTTCACATGAGGTGTGAACTCAAATGGATTTAGCTAAGCTGGAGGGGCGGACGCTTGGTTGGTGAGACCCCAGCTGGCTTCACTTGCTTCTGCTAGAAAACACAAAGGGTTGCAGCTGGACTAGATGATTGTTGTAGGCCCCTTTCAGCTGAGATATTCTATTCTACTCCACTCTTTATTATTTCTGGAGTATTTCCCACCATTTCATGGCTCAGTCCTCCTATATGCATGAATACACACATGCCATTTTTATTTAAATTAAGTATTCCTGCATGTGGTATATGAAAAAAAACCCCTGCTTTCAACAGACTCTGAGCAAATCATCCAGATGAAACGCATGAATTTACGACACAGAAGTTTGTCATTCACAATTTAATCCACCTGGTGACATTAAATTAATATTAGGTATTTAGATTGTATCTAAATTCCTTCCTTGCAATGTCAAATTCATACTAGGAATTCCTGCTTGGATTATACCTAAATTTCTTAATTTAACTAAAAAACTTAAAGTGTAATTTCACGTAGGTACCAAATCTTCTCAATTCCCAGCAGCCATTTTTCTAGTCATCTCTTTAAACTATCACACGTTGGTGGTAGGACAGGGAAACCCCAGGTTGCAAAGCACGGTGAATTTGGGTATAATTTAAAATTATTATTTTAAAATAACGTGAGGTCTCCGTCCTGGCTCCCTTGAGGCCCAACAGATGAGTTAATTTACACAAGCCTTCTCTAGCTATCATTAATTATTTTTGTAACTTGATCTCAGCTTTATCTTACATCTCATAATAATGCAAAACAGAAATCTATTAAAAACTAAACTATTATCTTTGTGGGTAAATTTGGGGGAATTTCATTTTAGTAACATTAAGAGGTTTGACTTTCAATCAGATTTCTTTAAAAAAGATTCAGATTCCAGTAAAAAGAAAAAAAGGGGGAGGGATGTTGTGATAATTTAAGCTGAAATATTCTATTATATTCTAAAGTGCTCCTAAAAGGCAGCTGATAAAGGGTAGCGGAGGCCTCTGAGGAAGGGGGCAAGGCTGCCCGGGGTCCAGCACGGCACAGATGGACCTAGTGCAGAGGCAGTGAGCCTGCAGCCAGGGTCACCTCTGCACCGAGACCTCCCCGCCACCCCTGCCCTGACCCACACCAGCTCCTGGAGATGCCTTTGCTGGGCTCCATCCTTCTTAACACCCCCTCCCTCCATCCCCTCTGCTGCCACAGACCGAGGCAGTCTCCTGAGGTTTCCCAGGGATGGGCCCTGGAAGATCAGGTCCTTTCCTCTTAATCCCCAGATGTTCCACAAAGCCAGTTGTCAAAGGGAAGTCGACATAGGGAGGTCAGCCAGGCACGTACCTTGTTCATGAACCAGCCTAGCGCTGGAAATCCTGTTATACTCCAGAAGTTAGCCATTGCCCATTAACACCAACCTCGTGCTCCACCTGTTTGCAGCAGCCAAATAACTGGACCTTGTGTTCCTTCTGCCTCTTGGTTGTAATTTTTGCACCTTCCCCCTCCTCTTTATGTTCTTTATGCTCCCCCCTCCTGAACCGAGCACACTCATTCCCTGTAAGCCTCCCAATTTGGTCTGCAGCAGATGCTGCAAATGTTCTGCAATAAATCTCTAACAAAAAAATCATCATTTGCATTGTTCCGAGATATCCCCAGGAACGTGTTGCTGTGCTGAGAGGTGAGGACATAAAGCTAAATTGCTGCTGAATCAGCACGACTTGGTGAAAATGAGAAGAGTCAATTTATGAATCACGCTGGCACCAACTAGTAAAAGAAAAAGGAGCAGCGTGGATCATCTGAGCTTTGGGAAACTAAACGAGTGGTTCTTCTGGCTCTAGACAAAGTGGCAGGAACGGAGCACTGCTAAAGGGGACAACAGCAGCCAGGTAGCTGCCTGTCGGAGGAAATGTGGTGAGCAACCTACTGCCAGCCAGGGCGCACCGATCTCGAATACTAAACAGCATCCTGAAAGCTCTTGGGAAGTAAAAGAAATGCATTGGAGACAGCCTGCCTCGGCCACAGATTGATTTGGGCTTTCTGAGCTTCACATGATGGCAAAACCAGTTAATTATTTAACTTCGAGCTTATCGCTCGACCGTTTAAATGCCAGCTCTTGGGAAGCCGTGCTTTGTGAGTGCAGTGCGTTGAAACCCAGCACGAACGTGTTCCCTGCAAAACTGCCCCCCCAGCCCCTGGGTTGTGACCCCCATGAGCTGAGGCTGGGGGCACAACGCCGTCACCTACCTGGTAATCCATTGGCCTCCCAGCACTCGGCTCCATTTTGATGTCAGGCTTGGACCTTTGGAGGGGCAGAAGAAACGCTCAGTCAAACCACAGCTGGACTTGCTGCAAGTTGTGACAGAGCATTTGCAGGGTCGCCCCGCGAAGCTCCTGCCCTCTTTGAATCTGAGGAATATAAACCCTGGGGGCTGTGAAACACCGCTGGACGTCGGTGCTCTTTGTAGCACCAATTTTTGTACTTCCAAAAAACCGCCGGCTGCATGGGGCAGCGTGGTTTCCAACACACCCCGTCTCAGGGGACACGTGGTTGTGGGGTGTCTGCCAGCGTGCCCTCGCCTCCTGGCTTGCACAAGCTCACATCTGGTCCTCACCTCTTATTCGAGACGTTGGTGGTGACAGCCGTGACGGAGGCCAAGGAGATGGTGTCTGGCTCCAGTCCACATCCCCGTCTCATGGCTTTTCGGTCCAGGTCTTCTGCCTCCAAAACAGCGGGTTCATCTGCATAAAGGAGACAAAAGAATGTCTCTTATTGTTTCCACTCGGTGAATAATTAAAGGCGAAGAGAAAGGTAACCAATACCTCCTATCAGCCTCACCTGATAATACAAAGAACAATGGTCACCAGGTCGGGTCGCAGACAACCTGGTCTAAAAAGGGATTAAAAAAGATGTATTGCCTCCTGTGACACTTTATTCCATCTGGACAGCATGCCTGCACGTGGTTTTGTGACGGCAAAAAGAAAACAGAAAATTGCAAACACCCCAGACTTCAAGGGGTGAAAGAGCATTTGAGCAAGTGCTGTAGCTCTACCTACCGGAAGAGCAGTTGCAAAGACAAACAACCGTCTAGCTTTAGGGTAGAGAGGTCTGAAAAAACAGGAGAAAGGGGTCATTTCCTAAGAATAAAAATTGCTGCAGGGAGGGTCAAAGCCCCAGATCCCACAGGCACTAAAGCACAGCGGCGTTGCCCACCGGTCTGCGTTTCTGTTGGAAGAAGTTGCTAAGGTATGTTCACCCCGTGCGCACGTCGTGCCTGCCCCTCCTGCCTTTGCGCTGGTCAAGAAATGACCACAAAGCAGCAATGATTTTCTTCTTTTTGTTGGGCCAAAACCACCTGTATAGCTGTTGGGTCACTGGTTTGCTTTGGTGGCACAAGCTGTGCAAATCCACTCGTACACTGGGAAACAGGTTGCCTACCTCTTTACTAATCTAGGCAAGCTTGTAGCTTGCTCCAGGAGATCGGCATGCTCCAGGAGACCAGAAATCAGGTTTTTCCCCATGTCTGGCCTGTTTTTGTGAGATAACATGGGCTTCAGCTGAACCGAGGGAGATCTAGGCTGGGTATTAGGAAAAGCTCTCCATCAGGGTGGAGAGACACACACTGCTGCAGGTTGGGTGGAGAAAGGGTGCCCTCAACTCAACGGGGAGTTTTTGAGATTAAGTCAGAGTCACACCAGCTGGGAAGGACCTAAGCAGGTTCGATCCTGCCACGTGCAGGTGGGCGGACAGACTCACACCCTCCCAGCTTGGTTTTCGGTGATTCAGTGGGTCTGTTTGACCTGAGCAGGACCAGCAGTCTGTATGGGAGGAAAGCAGAGCATGGCACAAGAGGGATGCTGGCTTGGCCAACAGGTAGGGGGTGCAACATGCACCCCATCCCATCACCAGCTGACCAGACCAAGGGTAGGAATCGCAGCCGAGACTGCACTGAGGATGAGGGGAGGGTGGTGTTAAGAGAGCAGAGCCCTGGTGAGGTGTGTGAAAGCCAGAGGTACCTGGGGAAGGCTGAAGAAGGAGCCCCACGGCTGTACAGCACTAACCACACCACAAAATATAGCAGCTGTGTTGCAGCCGTTCCCCGACCACAGGTAAATCCCCATCTGTGAAGGCACTCTACTCTCTGCCAGAACACCCTGAGCCCACCTTTGCATCCCAGTTGCTTGCTGGGGTTGCAAGACCCCATGGACTTGCGTGAAGCTTTAACCATGAGATGAATGCCCAGGCTCTGGGGAGAGAGGGAGGCCACCCAGGTTTCAGTGCCATGCCTTCACACAGCCCCTACCTACACTAGTGTCCCAGGCCAAATTCCCCTTTTTCCTATCCTCAAACCTGGCTGAGAACCAGTGGAGAATTGCCCAGAAGCACTATCTAAAACAATGCTTTGTCCTTGCCTGCAAACATGCATTCCCCCATTTCTTTGCCGTTGAAACTCAATCCTTTGGTGTGAATGGAAACAACAACAAATTTCCAATCGCTGACCCTCTTGTGCATTTCCAGAAAGGCATCCGATTTCAGCGCTGCTGTGGTGCTGAGCTGGGGGACAGGCAGCCCTGCAGCAGCTGAGCCCTCCCTCTCGCTGTGCTGCTGCTGCACTGTGTACCCAGCAAGGTGCAAGGGCTAAACCAAGCTTTGCATTGTCACATTTGCAAATCATCCCTAAAAATAAGCTGGAAGCTGCCTGCACGACTCCCAGGTTTTGCCACAGTTGCACAAGGTGGGTGATACCTGGCCAAGCCTGCAGCGGGAGCCTCTTTCCATCAGTTCCTACTTCCCACTTCCCCATGGAGCCCCTCGCTCCGGCTCTCCTCCTGAGCATCCAACGCTCCCTGTGTAATCCCCGAGCTCCTGACTGGCTGTGCCTGACGTCAGCCACTTTGGGGACAGACTTTTTAGCAGGGCCTGCAGCGACAGGACAAGGGGTGATGGTTTTAAACTAAAAGAGGGGAGGTTCAGACTAGCCAGGAGGAAGAAATTGTTTACGCTGAGGGTGGTGAGACCCTGTCCCAGGCTGCCCCGAGAGGTGGTCGATGCCCCATCCCTGGAAACACCCAAGGTCAGGCTGGACGGGGCTCTGAGCAACCTGCTCTGGTTGGGGATGTCCCTGCTCATGGCAGGGGGTTGGAATAGATGGGCTTTAATGGCCCCTTCCCACCCAAAGCACTCTGTGGGGTCTCTCAGGTGCTTTCCTGAGATGCGAAGGATAGCCTAAAAGCAGCACTGGAGCAGAGAACAACCTCCTCCCAGGAACAACGTACCTTGTTTCCGATGGTCGTCCTTTGATGGACGCGTCTTGCCAAGCTTCATGGCTGAAAAAACTCCTTTCCCGGCTCTGGAAGAAGAGAGGGAGAAATAAACCCCAACCCATCAATTACTGTATTTTTAGTGTTGTTTTCTGGGATTGGGGGTGGGAACAGGAGCCTTTCACAGCTCAAAAGCAAGAGAAAGAAGTATCAGCTGAAAGACTAAGCAGGGGCTGCTGCAAACATGCCACAGGGCAGAGTCAAGGTCGCAGCTAAATGCACTGCCTTTGAGTCTTGGGTCTCGGTTTTTTCTCAGGGAATGCCCCAACTTGGGATAAAATACAAGGCTGGAGAACAGAGTTAGCAGCCAATGAACTCTTCTCCCCTACTGATGCCTCTCGTCCCTGCTGCTAGGGCTCGCTGCGCACAGACTTCTCATCTCCCCTGACCCATTTGTGCAATTGCTCCCCGGTTACCTAAAACCGATAACTAAAAATTAAAACATCCATCCACTTCCCCCGCCACCTTGCTGAGAAAAACTGGTAACCTCCTTGGCTAGATCAGCAGCAAACCTATGCAGATCCTACGGTCTTGCAGCACCCCATTGCAGCAACACGATTTTTCTCCTTCCAGAAGGGTAAACACCAGTACCAGGTCAGTCTTAACTCCCCGTCTGCAATCTAGGCTGGGGTCTAATTCACCCAGGGCAGTTTGGGCTGGATTGGCTGATAAAATAATGGTTTGCAAATGGCTTTCCAGTTGCTTTCTAAAAATATCCATCATTTCAAGACAAGTTTAAGAAGTAAAACTTCTAGCTCCAGATGCTTCAGTGGGGCTAGGGCTAACAGCTCCAGCTCAGAAATCAGCCTGTGCAACCACAAGTGCTTTGGCAGTCTGGACTCCTACATTATTTGGTAACAAATACATAAAAATACAGCATTCAGTAAATCATAGGATTTCTGCACTGCAAACTGGATTGCTCTCAAATGCAAAAGGACAGAGATTGCTAAAGGCAATAAGAGTCTTGCAGATATTTTCGGGAAACGGTTCCCTGTTATTTGGAGGTAAGTCCATGCTGCTGTTGCAAAGAGGTGGGAGGTTCTGAGCCACCTTGGTGAAAGTTATGGAGTCTGGATGTAACGTGGATTTTTAGCCTGAAGATTCAGCAGGGTTGGGATGCGCTGCCCGTGAGCCAGGTGACAGCAGTGAAGCTGCAAGATCCCCCTGTCTCGGCTTTGATTCTATCCAGCTGGGGCCAAAGGATGAAGTTGCACCCTTTTATTTTTGCAAAACAAAGAAGTCCTGGCATTGCAGCCATCCTGATGCATTTGTTGTCTTAAATAACAACTGGAAACTTGCAGGCTGGTGATGGAGCCAGAGCAAATGAGAAGAAAATTAAGGAGAACGGGAGGATAATTTATTCACCCAGGGAGGGGAGAATTCAGTCGGGGCAGAAGGCCAGCATAAGATACAGGAACTATTTATAGCTGAGGTTTAACTGTGACTAAAGCACTGCTTGGGCCTCAAGGCAGTCTCTGGTAGCTGTGATTAATTCATGGGATCCTCAGTGAAAGGGCAATTTCTCAATGAATAGAAGGAGGAAAGATGAGGGCTAGGGTTCTGCATCTGTAATCCTGCCAGGGAACATCTGCCTCGAGGTGCTACGGGGGAAGTAACACTTTTAAGCTATTTGCAAACTCATTTTTTTTAATGAGCAAATGCTGTAACAGCTCAGGCTGTGAAACTCTGCTCTGAGACCACTCTCCACCACGGAGTGTGGGAAATCCAGCAGCCACACAGCCCCGCAGTGAGACACTGCGCCTCCAGGGACGGTTACATTACATGCCCTTCTTTTCAATTAATTTTTTTAAAATGGAGAAAAAAAAAAAGGTCCCACCCGCCCCAGAGCTGGCATGGAGGCAATTTGCTTAGATGGTTAGTGATAAAATCACTGTATCTGTCCCAGGAATTTCTGAGGTTCCTTGGGAAGTAAAACAAAGCAGAACAGCAGCTGGTGATGGAGCCAGTAGGACTCTGCAGGGAAGATGCTGGGAGTGCTGGTCCTCTACCAGGACCCAAAATAACAAGGTCCTTGCATGGGCAACGGGGATGCATTGGGTCCTGGCTAGCACAGCATCTGGTGCCCCTATCAGTAAAACAATCAACCTGGTTTTGGGCCATGTGGAACAAGACTGGGATTAAGCACACGGTCCAAGGAGCATCCACCGAGACCCATCCCAGCAGCACCAGCCCAGCCCAGCTCCTTCCAGAGGGATGCACGTGAGAGATGGTGTCACCCCCCTCCCCTCCTGCAGCGACGACCCCTCGCTGCCAGCTGAGCCTCAGTAAATGTGCTGGGGACATCGGCTGCAGGAGCCTCTCGTGTGTCCCCACAGGCAGTTTTACTACAGAAGAGGTCCCAGAAATGGGAAATAGCCTGATGCCTCTAGCACATCCACGAGCCGAGCTGCAGCTCTAGCTGGTTCAGAGAGCAGAGTCCGGAGGGCACAAGGTCCCTCACTTCAGGTGCTGTCCCCATGCCTGCAGCCCGGTCACATCTCAGCCCCAGTTACAACATCTGGCGCTGCCTCCTTCCTTCACCACTGCGCTTACTGGTATTACCACAGTGGATTGGAGCTCCAGGGAGGCAAACATCTAGGAAACGATGGAATTTGGAGGTCACCAAGAAATGAAAAATAAAAAAGGGAAAAAAGTGGATTTTGGTGGATTTTGGCAGCATACTTGGTACGTGCCGAGGAGAAGGGAAGAAGCAAGGGAAGGATGAGGAAGGAGCTGTCCCAGATGCTTTGGAGCAGATGCCCAGCGGCTCACCCTCATGCCCCAGCCCCTTCCCAAGCCCCATCTGTCACCTTTTCCAAGCCAGGTGAGCACTGACACATCCCATCCAACCCCCCTTCCCATCCCTCAGGGTTACTACCTTCACCTGCCAGCCATCCAGGACTTGGCTTCCCCCAGGAGGAGATGCTGGAAGAGCTCAGCTGAGACAGGAGAGCAGCCAGCGGCACGTCTAGGGTGGAGGTGCCATCCCAGTGCCGAGGGCAGAGCCGTGCCCCATGTGCAGGTCAGAAATGAGCAGGGATGGGGACCCTGGCCAAGCTCCTCTCCGGGCACAGCAGGGTCTTTGCAGCGTTAAACACAGGTCGTACCAGCCCCTCCGCTGCTCCTGCCAGGCGTCCGATGGTGCGGATGGGAAGCCGGCGCTGGCGGAGAGCTGACACCGTCCCCGCATGAATACTACATGAGGACCCGTGAACCTGAGATGCCGACACAGTGTGTGGTGGCACTGAGAGCCCCTCCTTTGCCAAGGCCTGGGTTTAGCCTGGTTTCCCTGAAGAACTGAGGTGGTGGAGAGGAGGCTGCCAGCCACCTGCCTGCCCCGCTCCAGAACAGTGCAAGCCGCTGGCCCATTGCAACCCAGTTTGGCAGCAGGGTCAAGACGGGGTTCCCTCAAGTTTGGGCGTGTAGGACTAGACACCTTGACTCTGTTCCCAAGTAGGGACAAGCCTCCAAGCAAGCTTAAACCTGTATTAGACACCAGAGTATCCACCCAGCCTCCCACAGCACTCTCCCCTTGGATTTTCTGGTGTCTAATATGGGATGAATTATCTTCAGCTGATGGCAAAGCACACATCCACTGTTTAGCTTGGTGCTCCCAGAAGCACTGCACTTTGTCCTTTAGGGTTTCACCCGTGTGGCTCTCCAGGAGGGGAGCACGGAGAGACAGACAGATTTTGAAGCATGGGCAGCGAGGTGGAAGCAGTCTCTTTCCTGGCCAGCTTCTAGTTAAAGATACAGTTGCAGATTACTGGTTAATTATTCACGGCTAAAAAGGACATTTTAATCATTGCTTTTTACTGGGGAGTTGGGAACAGGGTTTCCATGGCTCATTTCTTTGCAAGAATTATGCCCGTCAGGTGGGTGCTGCCTCCATCACCCCCGTGCTAACAAGGCTTCCAGTTCTCCCACCTGTACTGGGGGCAGACCCCACTGCCAGCCCCGTGGGGTCATCCTACGTACACCGCCCTCGAGCCCAGGGAAGACCCCAGCCCTCAGACCCAGCCTGCCTCTTCCCCCTTCCCTGCACAGCCAAACTGGGGAGGGAAGCCAAGCAAGGCTGCCTGGTGCAGGGAGATCTCTTCCCATCTTTTCCTGAGCCTGCCCTCTCCTTGCTGACTGCTAGAAGACATTTCTCTCCTTTCCCCACCTCATCTCTGCCTCCTCACTTTACACCGTTAATTATGAGGGTCCAACAGTAAGACACTGCCATAAACTGGCCCTTAAACTGCAGTGCAATAAATATGAGCCAGAAGAGACCTCACTGATCGGGAAGTGTCCTGTGGTGGCTGCAGGGATCGTCCCCTGGACAGCAGGAGATTAGCCTGCACTCGCAAGAGACTCGAGCTTAAATTTCAGCAGATCTGCTAAGCTGGAGAGCTGGAGGATGCTGCTGTTGGGAGGGAGCTCAGGCACAGCCTGGCCTGATATCAGTGCAAGCAGCTGGGGATAAAAGGAAGGCAGGAGCTGAAGAAACTTGTCTACATGGATGATGTGGCAGCCGGACCTGTGGGCACAGGAGCTGTAAGGCTGGTGCTAAATCCCATTAGCCCAGCCCTGTGCTGATGACCTGCACCCAGACCCTTGCCTACCCTAAGTCCTGGCCAGAATATCCATGCCCAAGCTAGGAAACTCTCCCCCCCCAGCCAGGGCCAATCCAAACCTGATGGGAGCCAGGCTCCTCTCAACACCTCACAGTTCCCTTCCAGTGCTGCCAGGGACTGCTCCAAGCCCGTCTTTTATATTTGGCTTTTGCTTAGTCGAATATTCCCTGTAGGCTCCGAAGCCTCAGACCACACATCCGAGAGACCCAAGCTCCCCCAAGACTGACAGGCTCAGCTTTAGAGAAAGGGAGAGCACACCATGTACTGAATCAGCCACAGCATGAGCTAGGAAAGCTGGAAACAAGAAGGAGGAGAAGGAGCCGGGCGAGCAAACCTACTTGTGCTCCTTTGTCTTCTCTTTGCCTTTGCTGGAGCCGGTGGCCATGCATCAAGGGAACAAAAGGCAAACAAGCTTCAGTGCACTTCAAGTGCTTTAAATCAGAACACAAAATCAGAAGAGGCTGCTCTTCCCTTTGCAACTTCCCCGCTCCTCACGAGTGCTCCAAGTGCCCCATCCCCAGGCTGTGGTCATGGGCAACCTTCCTCGGCAGGGCTGACCCCAAACACCCCTGTCCTGCCTACATCTGTAATTTAGGCAGATAACAGCTCTGTGTTACCCTCTGCTCGGCTAGAGGGGCTTAGGAGAACCACAGCCCCTTGCACTAGGAGCTGGAGGTGATGGGCATTCGCTGGATGTGTGTATGGGGCCAGTAAAGCAGCTACAGCTGTGCATGCACACATGTGAGTGGGTATGTGCACAGACTGGGGATGCTGCCAGGGCAGCAGGCGAGGCTGCTTCTCCTTTTTGGTAGAAGTGAGTGGTCCACAAAGGTGTATTTACATCCTCCCTCCAAAGAAGGCTCAGCTGGAGGAGATGGGCTGGATCTGGGGCTCCTCATCTCTACCCAGACCAACAGTGTGTCCTCCTGCCCTGCTACCATGCAGGAAACACTGACTCCTCGCCTCGCTGTTTCACTTTGCAGGCTCTTGCTCTGCCTCTGCTTTCTGGCTTTTCAAACCTGTTTTCCTTCTCTGATGGCTCCTACATTTTGCTGTTTCAGTCCTGCCTCCCTGTTTTCCTCCCCTGTCACTCTTTCTTCCCTGTCTGATCTCCCTCCATTATGCATCAGCAAAGTGTGGAGGAGAAAGCAATTAACCAGCTCTAGATAGTTACTAGGAGGGCTGTTTTTTAATTACAGCTTGTTACTCTGCTTCACCCCATGGCCATGTCTCTGCTGGGGACATGGGGCAGGAGGGTGGCTTCAGAGAATGGACCTCCTGTGCACTGAGCTGCTGGAAAACCACCCAGAAAAAAGCCTTTTTTGTTTGAGGTGTTGCTGGATGGGTTTTTGGAAAGTTGATGCCCAGAAGACCAGCTCCAAGCACAAGACGGGGGCAGGACACAGCGCTGGGTGGAGGTCTGGGAAAAGCAGGGTCCTCCCGTCCAGCCCAGCATGGGCAGGCATCACCCTAGAGCCTGGACCAGAAGGTGGCCAAGGAAACCCATCCAGAAACTGCTTCTGAAACAAGCAGTCCTGCCCTCTCCCTGCACCGACACTTGCTCTGCGAGCAAACCAGCAGAAGTCATTCCCTTGCCAGCTGAGCTTGTCAGGGGAACAAGCAAACACCAATGCTAGCAGCTCAGTTGCTTTATCTGCATTGTAAAAGCTGCCCTAGAGCCCCTGTCTAGTGCTGGGAGAGGATTTAAATCACTCCAAGCTTTCTCCTGCAGCTCGTGGATGTGGTCTGAGGTCCCTGCAAAGCCATGGCACATCACCATCTCACCCAGAGCATGGCTGGTTTGGCTGGGTCAGAATGCACAAGCTCTTTGCATCACTGTAGGGACCAGCAGCTGCATCTCCCTGGCTGACTCACTGCTGCGGGATCCTTCCCGGCCACAGCCGGGCTGGGAAACCCTCCTTCCTCAACCAGTGCCCATCCAACCTGCCCTGGGGGTGCCAGAGACTCTGGTGTTGTCCCCCCCCCATGCCAGGATAGGGAGCAACATCCTCGAGGGGGTGGGACAGGGCAGTACCTGAGCCTGCACCCTTTCCCTGTTCATTTCACTGGTGTAAATGTGGCCTGGATGAGAGATGCAAGAACATAGCTGCAGCTCCCGCTTGCTCTGAGTGTCTCCCTCGGTCTGCATCTCTCTGCTCTCCTGGCTCCGGTATGCAGCAGCACACGGTGCTGCTGGCCCTGGGCACTTGGACCATCAGTGCCTGGGTGAACAAGGTGATTGCACTGTGTGAGAGGTCCAGAGATCCTTCTTCAAGGACCTGGTGGAGCAGCTGACACCAGATCACTCTTTCTCCCTCCCCTCCTTTATTCCTTGCTCCTTCCACACCAACCCTCACTGCGAAAGGTGCCTCTCTGACTCCAGACAGCCACAGTTTGGGCTTTGGGAGCCTGAAAGGGGCACAGATTTCCCATTAATGGCACCACCAGAGAATTCTCATTTTATGCCTTCAAGCAGCTTGGTCTTAAGCACTCTCTCTGGCAGAGATGAACTTGTGGTCCTGCCCTGCAGCTGTTTCAGGGGGACGCCGTAACACTGCTGCAAAGGGCTAGAGGCTGGAGCTGGAAAATGAGCCTGGGCACAGGCAGGGATGGGGAGTCAGGGTACCTGAATGGTAACATGAGATGCCTTTTCTCTTTCCCCTTTGCCTTAGCTCTGCAATCACAAAGAATAATTCATTCAGACGTGATTCATCCTGCTGCAGTGACAAAGACCCTTGCCCGCCTTCTCCCCTCAAAACCCCCATCAGCAACATGCACCAAGCAATCAACCAAACCCAATTCGCAAGCACGCCAGAGGGAGAGCTTGCTGTAACAGGTCTTCCTAACCCATTAGCATCCAGGGATCTGGGTACAGAGAGAGTGACAGTACTGGTGGTGCTGGAATGAGCGGGGGGAGAGGGAGTGCATGAACAAGTTGGAATAACTGGCAGAAAAAGAGCATTGCTTCAGGATGGATGGATGAATAGTTTGACACTGGGCTGGCTGGCTGGTGTTATGCATATAAGGATGGACACAGTAGGATGGATGGATAGATGGATGGATGGACAGAATGGCACTGGGATCAATGGACAGATAGATCTGTACTGCAATGGATGGATGGATGGATGGTGAGAACTGCAGTGATGGATGGAAAGAAATGCAATGAGATGGATGGATGCATAGGATTGTACTGAGATTGATTGATGGGCAGATGGACAGATTGGTGGATGGTGAGAACTGCATTGGGATGAATAGATGGATGGGTGGATAGCTAGGCAGGCAGACAAATATTATCCTTGAAGCTCCTTTGGAAGGGGTAGAAGGAATCGTGTCCTTGCTGGTCATAGGGGAGAACAGACTGAATAAAAAGAAGCCCTGCTCTTTGGGGAGGAGGGGATGGGGTGAATACAAGAAATCTCTGCCCCCCGTTAAGAGGGCAGGAGGCAGTTAGGACCTTTCCCTGGGTCCAAGTGCCATGCACACCAACACGCATGTCACATGCATGCACACAGCACGCCCAAAGGGCCTGAGCGAAGCAGGGATACCATGCCCAGTACCTGAGGTCTTCAGGGTCTTCACTGTTTGGAAGAGACACAGCCAGGAGGATGAACATGAGGAAGAAACAAACCCACCCAAACAGATATACCCTCCCAGTGCCCATGGGAGCTGGCCAGGACAGGGGAAGGGGCTAATGGCTGCCACCACCCCTGGGAGGATCCTCCTGGGCTGATGCTGAGCAGGTTCATTCATTGCAATCAATGCACACCGGAGGGCAAGGTCCCACTCCGGCCTCGGCCAGCACTGCGTGGCAAAGTACTGACGAGACTTTGTCCCACAGCTTTTTGGCACCACCCAGGTCCTGCTTGCCAGCACTCTTCTGCAGGTTTCTTCTGCATCCTCTCCACCTCCCCCCAAATACTGAGCAGCAGCAATGAAGAACAGACTTACAGGGATGGGTTGAGGCTGGGATCATTGTCCTAGACTCACCCGTGCCAGACAAATTTACTTATGTTCATATATTCATATTCATGGTGCCTTTGGGAGTCCACTAGCCCTACAGGTGTGGTGATCATCATCATATTATGCAGGATTTGGCTGTAGAAAGACCACAGGACCTGTCTGTCCTTTGCAATGTGACAATGAGGAGGTTTGCAGGTGAGGCTGGGTCCCACAGAAAGCCCCTGGAGCACAGGGCTACTGTACAGCTCTTGCTCCCTTGGAGGCTTCAGCTCCAGCTTCAAGCACTCACATGTGCTGTCCTGCACTTGCAGAGGCACAGTGCTGTGATGCTGGTGCACGAACCATTGGCTTCACCCAGGTCTGGACCACGTACCCTGCTCTCCTGGCTTAAGATTTGGGAATTAATTTGAATTAAGAAAGATTTGGAGCTTAAACCAGATTGACTCGTATCCCAAATCCTGAGCTTACTTATGCCTGGACAGTCACATATTCATGGGATGTGGGGTGACTGGGATGGGCTGGGATGAGAGCAACCCCCCCGCCAAAAAGCCAAGATCCCACCAGTCATGACATTTTGGTACCTTGCTACTGACTTGTATCCATCGTTAAACTTAATCCTGAGTGAGGCACCAAAGAGAAAGAGAAAAAAAAAAAAATACCAGTGTCAGGCTTCTTGAAGCAGCCCACCAGCAGCAAGGGAAACATGGACCTGGTGAGTGCAGGGACATCCCTTCCAAGGAGAGATCTCCTACACTGCAACAGTTCGGGGTCAATCTAGATCACAGGTGCTAACAGCTTCCAGGAAATATCTCAAGGTGCTGGAGGCTCTGCCTTGGAACACCCAGCAGCACCCAGTCCATTGCTTTGAACACCTTTTCCTAGCCCTTTTCCTGCTTTTCAGGGTCCTCAGGATGCACTTTTTCCCTAGAAATTTAATAGTACATTAGAAGGGTTGCAAAAAGGTTGGGGGAAAATTGTCAGGGGCTGAGAGTCTTTGGGAGATCATTCACTTGTCTTTGCTCAGGACAAAAAGGACCCTGGGCTTCCCTGGTTATGCTGATGGAGGCACTGGTCCGGTGTGTGACATCCCTAAGATGTGTGCCCAAATGCTACACTTGAGTTAGCAATTTCAGACCCTCCTTATCTACTTGGACATGGAGGTTATGAACTGTCCATGCCGGTCTTCCACGACAGCCAAGGATGGAGTCACACACATCCAAAGGCTGAGTCAAATCCTACTTGGGTAACCATCACTTGGGAGATTCCTCTTTCCTTTGACTACAGGGGCAACCTAGGAAGACTGGGATGTCTCTAAAGACACAGCAGCTCTGGAAAGCCACTGGGAGCAGCAATAGAGCCAAGCAAATGTGTTTGCACCATTGACCAGCCCAGGCTGACCAGCAAAGTGCCCAGACCTGACAGAAGCAGGGAGTCCTGCCTCTCCCAGCCTCCTGTCATGGGTATTTTCTTCAACAAGTTCAACTCCAGTGCTTGGCAATGACCCCAGCTTTGGAGCAAGTGACCCATGGGGCTAATTAGTGGCAGGCGGAGAACTGAACCCAGTCAGACATGTCTTGGATCCACTGGGCATGCACAAGAAAAGACACAATCAATAATTCATCATGACCAGATTGCTTTCGGCTGCAGAGCTCTGTCCTGCCCCTGAATATTTCAAGGTCAACAGCTATCAGGTGATGCTTCCCGGGATCTCAGTTTCATGGTGGTCAGGAGCTGTGACATGCACAGCCTCATCCCACCCAAATTTTGGCAGTCCAGCGAGCTGAACCACCTCTAGAAGTGCCCATTTCTCTTTACTGGCCACAGAGGGAATCTCAGGATAAGTCTATACTGGTAAATAAATGGACCAAGGCTCATTCTCTGGACATGACACGGCTTGTGTCTGTTCAGGTGAAGTCCTTTCTCTCCACAAACTGCATCCACAAGGATGTTGGGGGTGGTCCCTGGTCTATCACATCATCGTCCCTGTGCTATCATAAACCAACCCAGACATATACAGAGCCAAAGCCATGCCAGGGACCATGCTAACGACCTAACAGATGAGAAGGTGCTACCCCCATGCCCTGGTTTGCTTCATCATACGGATGCTGTGTAGGGTGAGTGGGATCCTAGCCTGTGACCTCCAGTGAAACGAATAAATCTAGACTTGACAGATCTGGGCCTCCAAGTTTTGACATTTAAGCCCGGATTTAAGGAAGCGCTCTCTGGAGAGCAAGACTTTGAATGCAGATTTCAGGGCCACCGTCTGAGCAGGGCTGGTGTGGGTATTTACCTAGTGTGCTGCTCTTCTTCTGCATCGTCTCCAAGGCTAGGGCATTTACAGAGAAAGGAAAAAAATCCACTGTGATATGAAGATAGAGGGCTCTTCTGTTGTGTCAGCGTTTCAAAAAATGGGATGATTTGCTCCAGTACAGGAAGAACTTCAGAACATGACAACACAGCAAACCACTTCATGCATGTCTGAAAACCCACAACCACCCTGCACTGGGCTGATCCTCCCTCTGCCACCCACACCACTCCCGGCTGTGCCTGCAGGGTCCACACACGACCCAGACTGGTTTTTCTGGGGCTATTTGGCTGGCTGAGCTCCACACTAGGGTGGATGTGAACTGGTCTCCTCTGCCCTAACCTCCTTCCTACCCTCCTCCCTTCTGCTTGGGGTGAATTTGCTCAAAGAGAAAAGCTGTTTAGGCTGGAAAAAGCTATGCTGGGTCGGTGCTGTACCCTGTGCCAGGCTGCCTGGAAGGAGGTAGGATGAATTACCAGCTGCTTTTCCCTTGGAAAGTCCTCCCCTCACCCCATCCTGGCTGACTGCAGTGCTGTGTATGAGCGGCGGGCATCAAGCTATGTTTTAGCACACCAGCTCCCTCCCCAGCAGAAACACAAGGCTAATATAACACAAATAATTATCACAGCTTGCAAACTCAGGCCTGATCCTGCAAACACCTGCACAGCACCCTCAAGGGGATACAGCACCAGTCTAAGGGGCCTGAGAACAAAGCTCTGATGGTTTTAGCAGCGCTGGTCCAAGGCATTTCTGGTCCCAGCTCTGCTGGAGCTGCCCCCCTGCTGCAGAGCAGACCCTGCAGACGCTGGGAAATGGGGTAGAGCTCCTGCACATCGTGATCTGTGCTTGGAAAGCTGCGGGACTGGTCTCAGGTGGCTGCTTCAAGTGAAGCGTGGGGGTCCTGTTTACATCAATGAGAGTAGTCCAATGCTTAGCATCAAGCAGAGATGTCTGCGTCTGTGGGACTACAGACATGTGAGGGTGAAACACACATAGAAACACCCTGCAAAGGAGGGAGAGAAGATGAAGATGCCTTGTGCCAGAGCAAGGGATCACCCAGGATCCAGCACTGGCTGAGGAGGATGCCCTAACAGGTATAAGAAGAAAAAGAAGTCGTCTTTTTGTCCCAAGTCCTTGTGTTCCCAGAACACAGCCTGTGTTCTTGGCCGCTCCTGTGTGCTGAGCTGTGTTCGCAGGGACCAGATTGCTCCTGAGGGTAGGAGCCAGGGTCCGTCATGGTGTGCCTGCAGTTAAGGCTGTTTCCCCCCAAACCATGTTCCTTTAGCACACTTTGATGTGTGAGACCATCCCACTGGGGGCTCTTTCAGCTGGGGTCCTAATGGTTTTCCTCCTCCTCACTTGTACCAGCTGCCTTCTTGTCTTGTCTCCAACTGGCTGCCAGCTTGCCCAACCACCCAAAATCCATATGAAAAACACAGAGGCAGCCCACGTGGGAAAAGGTGAGCCGTCAGAACGGGTCAGCAGAGACTTACTGCTGGGTTTCAGCTTCGGTAGGATGGTGCTTAAGGACATGGTTTAGTGGCAGACGTGGCAGTGTTAGGTTAGTGGTTGGACTCAGTGATCTTAAGGGTCTTTTCCAACCTAAATGATTCAACAATTCTATGATTCTATCAGCTCTTCCTTGTCCAGGGGCTGTCTGATAGCACCTGTGTGGTGGAAGCCTGGTGCAGAGACGTCCACGCGGCTCTGCAGGGGCTGGATCAAATGCAGCATGCAGACCCTTTGCTGATGCAGATGGACCTGGGTCCTCTAGTACTGGCAGAATGAGGTGAGGCCCTGGAGTGCAACCCTCAAAAACCTTGATGAGGATTTGCAGGCTGGGGCATTGCTCTGCTCCATGGGAAGGTGGCAGGGCTGCCCTGGACTGTGCTGGGGCTGGAGAGGGCTGCACCTCTGCTAGCAGACCTGCCAAAGCTGCACGATCTCTGGGCTGAACCATCTTGGGGATGTCTATGTCTGAGTCCCAGCGGACTGAGCAGGAGGAAAAGGAGAGCACCAGGTCTCAAAGCTGGGAGCGGGGTGAAAGAAAGGCAAAGCAAGGAGGGAAGATGCCTGAGATCATAGGAAAGCTCATTTGCAAAGACGGGAGTTAAACCACGTCCCCACATCTGGGGATAGACATTTTAGCAGGGCCTGTAGCAACAAGAGTGATGGTTTTAAACTAAAAGAGGGGAGATTCAGACTAGACAGGAGGAAGAAATTGTTTACGCTGAGGGTGGTGAGACCCTGTCCCAGGCTGCCCCGAGAGGTGGTCGATGCCCCATCCCTGGGAACACCCAAGGTCAGGCTGGACGGGGCTCTGAGCAACCTGCTCTGGTTGAAGATGTCCCTGCTCATGGCAGGGGTTGGACTGGATGGGCTTTAACGGCCCCTTCCCACCCAAACCGTCCTGTGATTCGATGATTCTGTGTCTCCAGGGCTGTAGGCTGCCTTGGCCCATGATCCCTTAGGCTGCTTCTGTGCACTGAGGGGACAGAAAAGGCTGTGCCTTGTTAATGCCCCTTTCCTTGTCCTTTCCCTCCCTGCTCCTCCCTGCCTGCTCCTGAGCCCAGATCCTGCTGTCTGCACCCTGGTCCTGCAGCCCTGATGCAAACTGTCCATCTTCTGTGCAAGACGGAGAGTCCAGGGGGTTCCTCAGGCTGGAGGAAGGACACCCCGGGGGACGCTCAGGCCTGCGATGTTCTCGGCACAGCTGCAGGGAAGGGGACGGGGGGATGAGGATGAGGAAGGCCAGGAGAGGGTCTAGTGGGAGCCCTCCCCAGCCACACTGATGCCTGGTTTTGAAATGCAGATTTGGCAACACCAAAACTTTTTCCTCTTTTTATTCTTTTGGTGCAATTTTGTCTTGGGTCTGGGACCCGTAACTGAATGGAAATGGAAGAACCTTCCTAAGAAGCCAGAACATTTTTGTTCATATGAAGAAAAAATTTTAAACAAAATGAGTCCTTTTCTTTGATTCAGAAGGATGGTTCACATCAAAGTGCCCTTTGATTCTTTTCAAAAGCTGAATGTGAAATGTCTTTTCTTTCCTTTTTCTCCTCTTGTTTGATTCATGGTAAACTCCAGCATTGGTTTGCTACAGCCTGAGCCAGGCTCAGCTTTTTGCAATGCCTCAGATGTTTCTTGGGGCATTGTGTCCTCCAGTGCAAAATCTTCCCGGCACCAGGGGAGCTCAAGCGAAAACAAGTCAATGGTAAAATGCCATTAACCTCTTCAGAGCTGCTGCAGTCTGTCTGGGGATCAATCTCAGGGCAGACTGGGGTGGGGACTGAGCCCTACCCCTCCCAGGGATGGGACAGAGTGTACCAATGTTTCCTGCACCTTCCTCTTCCTGCTGCAAGCTTGCATGGATGCATCCAGCCCCATTATCCCTGAAAAACCTGCCTTATGTAGACAGCTCAACTGCTGCAATTTCCCTCTCTCTAACTTTTTCTTCACATACTCACTAATCCATGACTCCCACAAGCAGGAACCCCAGCCTACCAGGGGGGACCTCTTCTCTCCCAGCCAGGACCCATCCAAACCGATCAGGGGTGGCCCTGCCCGGGCATCCTGGAGCAGATGGTCAAGGTCCAGCTCTCATCTCCTGCCCTGCGGTGCAGAAAGTGCCCCTGGCCCAGAGAGGTCAAAGGCGGNAAGAGAAGAGAAGAGAAGAGAAGAGAAGAGAAGAGAAGAGAAGAGAAGAGAAGAGAAGAGAAGAGAAGAGAAGAGAAGAGAAGAGAAGAGAAGAGAAGAGAAGAGAAGAGAAGAGAAGAGAAGAGAAGAGAAGAGAAGAGAAGAGAAGAGAAGAGAAGAGAAGAGAAGAGAAGAGAAGAGAAGAGAAGAGAAGAGAAGAGAAGAGAAGAGAAGAGAAGAGAAGAGAAGAGAAGAGAAGAGAAGAGAAGAGAAGAGAAGAGAAGAGAAGAGAAGAGAAGAGAAGAGAAGAGAAGAGAAGAGAAGAGAAGAGAAGAGAAGAGAAGAGAAGAGAAGAGAAGAGAAGAGAAGAGAAGAGAAGAGAAGAGAAGAGAAGAGAAGAGAAGAGAAGAGAAGAGAAGAGAAGAGAAGAGAAGAGAAGATCTCAGTTGGAAGGGATCTACAATGATCATCTAGTCCAACTGCCTGGCCACTTCAGGGATAACCAAAAGTTAAAGCATATTATTAAGGGCATTGTCCAAATTCCTCTTAAACACTGACAGGCTTGGGGCATCGGCCACCTCTCCAGGAAGCCTGTTTCAGGGTCTGACCACCCTCTGGGTAAAGAAATGCTTCCTAACGTCCAGTCTGAACCTCCCCTGATGCAGCTTTGATCCATTCTCAGGCATCCTGTCCCTGGATCCCAGGGAGAAGAGCTCAGCACTTCCCTCTCCATGTTCCCTCCTCAGGAAGCTGCAGAGAGCAATGAGGTCTAGATGAGCCCATCAGTGCACCTCCTCCGCTGGAGGGCAAATGCAGAGCACCAGGAGTCCTTGTTCCTGGCTGCCAAAATAACTAGAGATGCCAAAATAACTAGAGCTATCAGAAAAAACTGGAGTTGGCCATGGTGTGCCTGGGGAGGATGCTCCAGACGCGGTGGCCCACAGGGACACATCCGTTCCCCCCACAACTCCTTTGGTCCAGGATCTCTCTCTGGAGCCTGTATGAAATGTTGCTAAGAGATCTCGATTAGCACCCTGCAGGACTCAGCTAGTTAAAAGTCTTGCTAATTTTGGTAACCACAGATCTAACATTCAAGTAATAGAAATAAGGGAATAATGGTCTGTCTGTAATAAATATGTGGGATTACAGTTCCATTTAGTGGAATAATAAAAGCAGTTGCAATGCCTTAATTTGCCAACTTGGGCTGTCTGCAGGCACTTCTGAGATGGGAATTGTCCTTCTTGAGCCATTTAAACTTTAGGGGTGGAGAGTAAACCTCTCGTCTAGGATCTGCCACATTCACCGGAGAAGCAGAAGCAGAGTGGATGGGGGATCCTCCACCTGCCTCGAGCTTGGGTCTGGGGGGAGATGAACAGCCTGTGAAGATGCCCCACTGTTCTTTATTTAATGTTGAGGGAGCCTGGGAAGGTAGCTTAGAAAAGACATCGCATATTTGATTGGCAAAAATTAAAAGCTGTTCCAGAGTGTGGAAGAAAACCAGAGGTAAGTTGGACTATGCCAATACCAACTGGTTCACAGTCTTAGCAAGGTTAAATGCCAATAATGATGCTGTCTCTGCATGAAAGGACTGTGAGTGCAACCAGAAGACGAGCCCAGGCTCCCAAGGGATCCGTCAGCAGGCGAGGGTCGAGCCATGAGGAAGCATGGCTGGGGGCTGTGTTTTAAGAATATTTCCAGTGAGACAGCTGCCTCCAACAAACTGCTTCCTGCGGGTCTATTGACTGCAGCCTTATTTCTTGGTGTGCTATTTGTCTCTGCCTGAGTCATTAGTGGGGAGCCGGGGAGGTGCTCCAGGCCCTGGAGTACTTTTCCTTGTGATGGAGGAAAAATAGCAAAAAGAGCTTTGCATCTGCACTCCCTTGCCAGGAATCCTGCTGGGACTTTATGGGGAGCAAATGGCTTTCCCTTAAGGATTTGTTCCTACTGCTGAGGGCAGGGTGGCCCCTGTGCAGCACACATTGGGGCAGGGCTTTCAGGTCTTGCTTTGCTAAGGGAGATAAAGCACAGACTGGCAAAGAGAAGGCAAATCTGGCATTCCTTGCTCACTGCTGCGTAACAGCTCAGCACCGTAACATCCCAAACACCCCCACCAGCCTTCCTTAGAGCGCTGGTTACCTCTTTGGGCAGCTCCGGGACATAAGGACCTCTCCACCTCTAAGCCACAAGAGGGAGGTGACCCTGGCTAGTAACCTGGCCAGAGCTCCACATCGGCCTGCGGGCAGGTCTGAGCTTCTGCGCAAAACTGCAAAGTCTGAGTCCAGGCAGAAGTTCAACGAGCGTCAGGTCAACAGCAAAGGCGGTGCGAGGCTTGGAGCCAGCTTGGCGGCCACTGTGTGGTCCCACTGTGAACTGGAAGTGATCCAGTTTTGAAAAACAAATTAATAAAAGCTCAGAGTGGTTATTTATCTACTGCTTGACTTTTTTTGGCCAGGTGGATCTGTGCCCTGACCTGGCCGTTGGCTTGGCCAGGCAGACAGAGGTGTTGGCAGCAGAGGGGTGGTGGGAGCGATGAGGGATGCTGGCGGCAGAGGGACCTCGCTTGGCCTCTTTGCTCCACAGCATCCAGACGTGGCAGCGCTCAGGGGGCCATTCCTCAACCCCTGCCCAGCAGGGTCAAGGGACTCAGGCACCTCTTAGACTGAAAGAGCGAATCGTGACTGCAGTTACAGTTTTTTCTGCCTTTTACTGTCTCAGAGCCCAACCCTCACCTGTGCTTCTATTTGGACCATTAATTTACCCTGTATGAACTTGTGCCTCCCCTGTCTCATTCTGTCACCTGAGATTTTGTCCAGAAAACAAGAGAATTCACTTTGTGCAAACATCTTCTATGAACTGAAGTCGTTGCTCTGGGCACGGAGGAGTTACAAGAGCAAATACGGTACTTCCTTGCAAGGTGTGTGTCTTCTGACAGCACAGGGACTGAGCCTGGCTGCAAATAACTCTGATATAATCCCCACTACTGACTCAGGTTTCCAACACGTGTCTCACCGGCACCGCTGGCACCTCTATTAGGCTGCAAGCAAATGGCTGAGAAGTGCTTGGCAAGCCCAGCACTATTTATATATTCCTTGTTGTTATTGTGCTTTTCCCATTTCAAGGTCAGTTTGTTTTCCCCCTTCTGCATCCCCTCAGCAAAGGGAATGAGCTGAATAACAAAATAATATCCCTAATGAGCCAGGGGAGGAGGTAAACAGCTTTGTGATAGAGACAACGCTGACAGAAAGCCTGTGGAAATCCAGGGAAATCTTTCCACTGCCTTCATTTGGTTTCAAACCCCCCCTGCGGGGACACGGGGGATGGAAACAGATACACAGAATGACAGGCAGAGGGGCTGCCAAGAAGATTTCTAGTCCAAGGTCTCCCCCAAGGGAGATCAGCTCCCCACAAAGCCTTGCTCGGATGTGCATCCAGCTTGTACTTATGGATCTCCAGGGACGGGAGCTGAACTCCCTCCCAGTCAGACCTGGGGTTTCTCTCCCCTTATCCCTACAACACATCTCCCTGCTGCCTCAAAGAAATTTGATTTTTGGTAGTCTTGTGCCAAAATGATGAGCACTCAGCCTGAACCCAGCCCAACCCTCGAAGGCAAGGTGGGAGCTGGACTTGGCTTTGAACTTGTCTTCCTTGGTTTGGCCGGGTCCGCAGGTTGGTGTGGCACAGGACAGCCCACCTCGGTCCCCACACCGAGCAGTGGCACCCACGGGAAGCTGGAGGCATTGCACAGCAATGCCCCGTCCAACGCCCGGAGCGACGGCACCCACAGCTGGGCTTGGCCCAAGTGGCTCTTGAGCTTTTGGGGGACTCCTGGGCATCCAGCAGCTTTATCAGTGCACTTTGGCTGTCCCTCCATCTCCAGGCACCCAGGCATCCCGGATACATCTACAGCCTGGGGCATGTGTAGGAACAAACATGCTTCTGGAGTGTCCTGCTCGCTGGGCATGTGCTACAGCCACACACCTCCACACTATGAAATTAAAAGTTCAAGGGCACACTCCCTGCCTTTGAAGCCAAACTGCCTGGCATGCATTGCACCCATGTTAATGCTTCCCATCCAAAGAAAGGGTTTGGATGGGCAATCCTTAATCTGCCCTTTGGGACTGGTCCATGGCTGTTGTACCTCCTGACCCTGCCTGGGGATCGTTTGGGTCAGTTCTATGTAGCCAAAACCTTCTCAGAGACTGTCCTAATAATTTATTAATGTTATGGGCAATTCAGGTGCTTGGCCTGGCACTGACTAATTAATCTGACTTGCCAGAGGTGTTTACCGGTGCAGATGTGGCCATGAATTCCCATGACGGAGAGCCAATATCTTCACGCTAGCGAAGCTCGAGGCGTTCAGAGACAGGCTGCATGGGGAGCTGCCACAAGAAATGAGCTCCCCAGAAGAGCCGTGTGTAGGAAGAACCACCCTCATGTGCTCTCTGCTATGACTGGACCCACATGAGTTGAGGAGTCCCCCCCCAAAATGCTCCTTCCTTTGGCTGAGCTGCTCTCAGAGGCATTGGGTTGGTCCCTGGGTTTTACCTGAGCTTCTCTTTTTTGCAGCTCCTCCCCAAACTCTTTCTGGCACACAAGTGGAGAACAGCTCATGGCACCGCACTGCAAGAAAAGCCACTGCAAACAGGAATCAGATCTTCATGCACATCACAAGGAGCTCCTCCCCATGCACATCACAAGGCTGATCCCTGGTTCTGGAGACAGCCTGGTGTGTGGTGGGACCTGGAGGAGGAAGGGAGCCTCAAAGGCAAGGCCCTTTCTCCATCCTGGATCCCAGCATCCCTCCTGAGCATTCTTTCCAAGGATACCTTTCCAGCTGCTCCATCACTTCTGTCCACCAGGTCTCTTGCAGCCAAGAAATGGGAATCCAAGCCTAATGCTTGTGGGACATCGACAGGGACAAGGCAGGAGCAACACAGCACGGCAAACCCCGCTGCCACCAGCACGAGTGGGTGCTGACTGGCTCCCTACCTCGTGTTGAGGGATGCCTGGCTAAGGGTGTCCCCCTCTCCCAAAAGTTCATCTTCACTGTGGTAATACATCTCGTCCTCTTCCATCCTGCGAGGGTGGTGACATGGAAGACATCAGCCCTTGGTATTCGTAACATTAGTGGTGGTGACATTAATGACCCTTGGGGTTGGCAGGAGTGCTGGGCAGCAAGGCACAGCCAAGCCTGACAGCTCAAAACGACCTTCTGTGGAACAAGTCTCCAAACCAGAGGACACGGGGAAGTTCCTTGAGACAAAAGCAGCAAGTGAAACCAGTTTTAGCGCAATTGTCCACATGCAAATTTAAGCTTGGGACAGTGGGACTCGCATGCCTTGCTTTTTTGGCATGTCTGCTAAGGGATGCTCCTTCCTCTCCTCCTTTAAAACAGTTTGTCTAAGAGCTTGCTTACAGTGCAGGATTGCACAGCCTGCTCCTGTGAGCCAGGGCTCTGAAGCAATGGGAAGGGGCTACAACGGTTCTCTTGGCCAGCGCTGGGGCTGATGGGCTGCCCGCAGCACTCAGCCTCACTCAGCAGAAGCCCGATGTACAAAGGGATTTTTTTTCTAAAGCATCATGGATCTGAAGGAGAAACTGAAGCCAAATATCAAGGGATTTTCACCAAACTGTGACCGCCAGGAACCACTCGCCCACCTGCTCAGAGGCGCTGACCTGGGGGGGAAATGCAGTGCAAGGATCAGAGCCACAGCACAATTTGCAGATGCCACAGCAATACTTAACCTCCACATGGCTCTGCTGCCTGTTTATAAACAGTTGCATTTATTCCAGCTCTCCACAGGAAGGATTTTTCACCGACTATGTACAAACTAACCTCAAAAAGTCCTTCTGCTCAGCACTGCCTGCATGCAGCCAGCACAACTCAGCAGCCGTCAGCCACGGCGCATCTCTGTGCACCCAGGCAGGGGTGCTCTGCAAACCCCCCTCTTAAAAACGGCTCCTGGGTGGGATCTGCCAGGCTACATGTGGCTGTCCTCAACCTCCAGCTGAGCTGGTCATCTCAGACTTACTTTACAGTCCCTGGAGACCTAATGCAGAGCCTCAATTCATCCGACTGCCTGCTGCAGTCAGCCATGCAGCGTTAATTACCTCTCTGGCGAGAGTTAAACCACGTTCACATCAACCTGCCTGCATCTCCAACGTCCACGTGGCGCAGGCAGGCTGCTGATTTCCCAGCACACGCGGCTGACAGACAGACTGAAACCCCCTCTGCAAGCCGGGATGCGCCCGGTATGCTGCCCTGCCATCTGCCTTTTAAATCCTTCAGCATCCCCCCTGTTCAGCAACGTCATGGTCCACTGAGCCGGGAAACGAATCTGCACTTCCAATGTGCTTGAAAATTCACAGGTTTCAGCCCAATTCACACAGTTAATTAACTGCCTAGGAGTGATGCGAGCGACTGGAGATATCGTCCCTCAATCTCGCACCATGGGGAAAAGGAAATTTTGCCCTTATATGGCCACAATAAAGTGCTAAACCCAGACAGAAAGCAAATGTTACCGAAGCACACAACTGCACAAACCCAGCATGGGGCATGTACGGCTGCAGCAGCGCCTGAGATGTAAATGCTGTTAAGAAAAGCAGCTGATTCGTAGGGGTATGTTTGGATTCACACCAGCAGGCTGGGCTCCCGTGTGGATCTGGAAATGCAAGGGCTGTCCTCTGATCCGCCGGTGCTCTGCAGTCCTTGGACAAGGACGGTGCTCGTCCCAGGAGAGCGGTGGGTGACCTGAGGACCCAGCTCTGCCTGGGCTGCCTGTCCCACTTACAGAGTCTCTCTCCTCTACCAGTTTATCTCTTTCCACAAGACTTTTAGCAAGTCCAGGACTTCGATGGCTCTGCTCTTCCAACTGCAAGAGGCCAATGGGTTCAAGAGCTACAGGGGTGGAGACCGACAGACAAAGTCACCTCCGTGGACAACACAACTTCATGTAAAGCTGCCTGAAAATCTGGCTTAGCAACCCATGAACCCAATATATTTATACACAAGTGTTTTCACGCTTGCAAAACTCTCCTGTTGCCTGACGAGCTGGGTGAGGATTTGAGCACGGGGTTCAAAGTGCCTGTGATGGAGTGGGCTGAATCTGGCCCAGCATCACTGGGGACTCAGTGTCCATCCATGCCTCGGCCTCGTGGCTGCATATGAGGCTGTAAAGGGGCTGTTCCTCCCAGCAAGGACTGAGCCCTGAGCATCATAAGCCACGGCTCATGGCAGAAGTGGTCCCGGTGTGTACCTCATCCCAACAGACAGCCAACTGCAGCGTCCCCAGTCCCGAGCCCTCTCCGCCCATCCCAGTCACCAGGCTGGGTCTGCAGCTGGTGACAGAATCTTTGTGTCAAGAAATGGAAGGATAGAGTCCCTGGGCTTGTTTTCATCCAGCGTCAGGTCCCATGAGCACAAGTCACAAGGGTGGTGCTAAGGATCCTTAAATGAATAGAAAGCTGGTAACAGCATCCCTTAGAAGCACTGGAGGTGTCCCCACCTGCCACCACAGGGTGAAGGTCCCTCGGATAACCTGAACAGGGCTCACCTGCCCAGGCACTGCCTTTGGTATGGGATTTCATTTGAGCCAGGTGAGGTACTGAGGTCCCAACAGACTGCCGTGGAGGGAGCTTTGACAACGTCTTTGAGAAGCTGTCTGTTTGAGGGTTAATGCTGCAAGGGAGGTGCCAGGGCTCATTCCCTCCACCTGCCCATGCCACAGCACCCCTGCTTTTTCCTCTAGCCTCCGCTGTGCCAACTGCCTTGCTATGGGACGTGCACACTCATGATGCCCCCCAGCACACAGACGCGGGTCAGAGGCACTGTCACTGAAACCTTCCACCCCAGAAGCATCCACACTGGTGTGGTTTTGTGGCCGACATGCCCTCCTCCCCCTGCCCCTGGCTGCAGCTGCACTCGCCCCTCGGCACACCTCCACCTCCTGCCCTGACGGCAGCTCAGTTCTGGGGGCACCATGAGCTCCATCGAGATGCGAGACCCCGCACATCTGCACACGTGGCTCTACACCCCACGCATGGCTCTAATCCCATCCAGTGCGAAGCCTGACCAACCGCCAGACCCTTAATCTTCTCCAAATCTCTACATTTGCTCTCCGGCATCTGCCGTGTGCTACGAACCTCAGCGCTTGCTGGAAGACTCAGCTCCATGCTGGGCAGGCATGGTGGAGCGCCAGGGTCCTGCTGGCATCGGTGGGTGGGCACTTACAGCCCATCCTCACCTTGAGCTGTGATAATGGGTCTTCTGGCGGCCAGGAGATGTGATACACCTTAGGGGAGCACTGGAGCAATGCTGCCCTTTCATGAGAAGCCAAGCCCTCCCCACCCCTGCTGCCATCACACATCTCCAGGTGCTGAGCACCACGTTACCTTCTGAAGCTCCTCTCTGCGGACTGCGGGATGGATTTGCCTGGAGAGATGTCAGAGCCCTGCCGGTGGCCGGAAAGGAGGCTGTCTGTCTCTAAGGGGTACCTGCCATCCCCCTCTGAGTGGACGCCGGGGGTCTCCAGGAACTCCTTGTCATTCCACGTGCCCACTGTCCCATCCAGAGCCTGGTACCTGATCTCTATGGAGACGCTGGTCTGCAACACACAAGGAAGACACAATCAGCACCCAAAGGCAGCACAGGGAGGAAGGAAGGTCCTGCAAAATCTGAAAGGCAGGAAGAGCTGTTGCATCAGCTGGCTTGATCTCTGAGCCTTACTGACCCCAAAGTCTCTTCTTTCCTAGTGCATGAGACATGTGAAGAGCAGGTCTTTGGCTGCAGGAGGTGGTCTGACCCAGCTCCGGCGTGGTGCTGCAGCCTCCCTCCTGGTTCACTTGGAGTCGCTGGTGCATCCCAGACCAGCTACATCAGATATGAGAGATGCCAAAAGCCCTGAACAGCAGACAAACCCTCTGAGCAGCTGAAGGCACCATGAGCAGATGAAGCCATGTCATGTTGGTGGGTTTTTATCTGTGGTGCATCAACTTGTCAAGAATTTGTGCCCTGTTGTTAAGTGCTGGGCTGCCAGGCTCCATGGATGCAAGGAGCCTTGCTCCTGCCTGGCCCCATCCCATCCCCAGGTAGGGCAGGGTCTGGCAAGGGGTGGGCATCCCTGGGGAGGCCTGGATAGATCCTGGTTTGGGGAGAGGGTCTCCCAGCCTGGCCAGGACCAGCCCGGCTGGGGCTCGGGGATGGGAAGGGACCTGGCACTGGGTCTGTTCAAGCTTGATGTAAAGCTTCTTCTGGATGAACCAAGTGAGAGTAAGGTCCTCTTCCTCTTCTATGTGGTCATCCCCCACTTACCACCTCAAGATTGCACCCTGCTGCTGCAGCAAATTCAGGGTTGGAGCTCCCAAACATTTTTCCCTGAAAAATCTTTCTCTGGATTTAGAACCCAATCAAATATGTGAAAGTTCATCTTGTTGCAATGAACTGCCGGCGCTTCCTTTGCCCTGATGTCCGAAGTCCTTCTAAAACCACAGCTTTGGACAAAGCAGCCAGAAAAATATGTCCGCTAAAAACTTATCTGTTTCGAAAGGCAAACAGCTGCTACAAAGATCAAAACAAAAGCCAAACCCATTCTCCACCTCCATTCAGCTTCCATGGAGAAATTATAAGTTATATTCAGTGCAAAGGCAACCGATTTTAGACACAAGAACAAAACGAAAAGTCCAACAGAGAGTGAGTGGGAAAAATTGTTACAAAATCTTCCTTTTTTCATCTACGTGTTTAAGAGGAGGTTCAGCACCCTGACTGGCTCCAGCCACAGCTTGTCAAAGGGATGATGAAAGGCTGGAAAATACAGGATATGGCCTGGAGGGATTCTGTGCATTTAGCAAGTGATAGCTGAGGGGTGACTCAAACCCAGCTGGAAACAGAGCTTCGTGGAAGGTTTTGACTGATTTTTATTCTTATGGCAAAATACAAATATGAGTCAATCAAAATGATTTGCCACACGGTGCTGACCTCACCAGGCTGTTTCGGATAGTTTAAAAAAGCAAATGCAGAAGAGAGACAAAGGTTCATGTTGGAACATTAATTTTTCACATTTTCAAACCACCTCAATGCTGTTGTGAACCATTTGGTTTTGAAATCTCATTTTTAAACTATATTTAAAGGTTTAAAAATCCTTTAAAATGGATGAAAATTTATGGGTGTAATAAATGGAAAGATTTTGGTTTGAGCTGGATAAAATCATCACTTGTTTGAAGGCGAATTGGTAGGTGTAAGCTAAAACCAAGAGAAATTCACACTGGAAAAAACCCTCAATTTAACAGTAAAGAAAATTATTGAGTGGAATGATTCACTGAAGGGCTGGGATTGCTCTGTCACTGGATATTTTAAAATCATTTTTATTTGTTTTTTTTTTTTTTTGCACCATTTGAGATAATAACGAACTCTGAGACATCCCAGAGCCTCTCTTGTAGGAGGCCAGGTGACACGATTGCAATATCCCTCCTGGCTTTACAATTCCTGGCTCTTTTAATCTTTTTGCTAAGGCAAGTCAATAACGTTTTTAGGGCTGGCTGGAAGCTGCCAGTGAGGTTTTGCTGTCAGCACAGAAAAAGGAAAACAATTTCCAGCCCTTCCTTTGCATTTGATTGCAGAAAGATGGAGTTATGCCTGGAAACTGCTTTCCAAGAAATGATGGCAGTGAAGATGCGCCTCTCCCTTCATCCAGAGCTGGGGGCTGATGTTCCGAGCTCCCCTTCACACCGACGTGTCCGCAGCGTGGCCACCCCAGCGTGGGTTTGGAGGTGGGATGGTTGCGCTGGGGTGGGACCTCCGTGAGCACAGTCTGCGGGAGGGATCCCCGGTGCCAGCTCAGCACCTTGCAAAAACGGAGCTGTGCTGCAATACAGCACCTTGAGGGTCCGTGCAGTGCTTGCCAGCAGCCCTTCTGCAGGTAAGGCAATGCCAGAACTTGCTCAGGTGCCTTTGCAGAGGAAACGTGCCTTTAAAATCAGGTTTTAAGGAGCTGAAAGAGGGGACATATGGAGATTGCTTTCTTCCCTAATTCTGGAGGTGATTTTTGCGACCCTTGCACATGATTTGTCTTCGAGTTTGCTCAATGTGAAGAACATGTTGCTTCCAGCAAAACCTTTTTCTTTGCATCTCAAAGGACGAGGGGTGCAGATGGCCGGTTATCCCGTCACAGCTGATGGGCAGTGGCTTTCCATACCTGCCCACCTCTGCCTCCTCACCAGGTCTGATCAATTTTCAGTCCCTCTCCTCCTCCAACAGCCCTCGCTGTGGTCCACTCCTACAGCTACTAAAAATCAGCATCTTTCTCAAGTCTGGGAGAAAGTGGGTCACCTCTCCAGGAGGGCTGCCCTGCTGCCAGGAGAGGCGACGAGCACACGTTATTCAGCACTTCCAGATTTATATTTCCACTGACATTCCTCCATGCAAAATGTCCCAGGCTTTGCCCTCTGGATTCCTTCTTCTCAAGGCTTCCTCAGTCCAAATTTATCCTCTTGCTGGAGCAAGGACTGGGAGCAGGTAGTTTGGAGGGAGAACTTATGAAGCTGTGTTGTCTCCGTGCCCCTGAAGTTGCAATGGATACTGCATGGGAGAAGGGATCCGAAATCCTGCTGAAAGCCCAAAATGCAAACACGTACCCTCACCTCCGAGCTCTGGTTTGAACAAGGGTGACCTGGGGCTAAGACGATGCCCCAGAAACGCAGGAGAAATCGAGGGATGTTGTATTTCTGCTCACAGCAATCTCTGGAAACGCAGGACTTGTGCATGTGCGTGCGTATGGCTTGTGGTGTGCAGAAGATGTGGGGATTTATTGTCTTATCCAAGGGAGATCTGTACTCCGGTAAAATCTGCCTTGCCTTGCCCAGGCTGCCCTGATTTTGTAGCAATAGACAACAGTCAGTATTTACCCTTTGCAGAGCACTCTGCGGATAGCCACCAAAACAACTCCAGCAGAGCTGCCAGGACACAGAGGGGACGTAGGCGTGAGGTCCTTGGAGGGGAGGTGATGAGCACAGGTTATCCAGCACACCAGGCACAGCCTGGGGAAGGTCGTTTCTCCTCCAGGTGCCTCTCGTTAGAAGCACACGGCTTATACAGAGGCGAAGGGTAGCAGACTATGTGCTTTGCCCTACTGTGCAGCCACACCAAGCTCCTGGCCAGGCTGCAAGGCACCAGGCAATGCAGGTACCTCCTCAGTCCTAGGTTAGCTCATTCTAAAAATTCTGTCATTCTTGATATTAAAATGTTGTATATATTTAATTTTTATCAACTGATTTTCCTCCTTCCCCACTGTGATGCTGAAGGATCTTCAAAATATGGGATTTTCTTCCTTTTGAGAGTCCCATGGGCTTTAATCAGGCAACTTCTCAGTCTGATAAACCAAGAGAACAGCAGGAGCTGTTTTCTCCAACCCTGAAATTATTTTTGCACCCTGGGTCTGCAGCCCCTCCATTTTTTCTCCCTCCTCAGGACTGTAACCCTTGTACTTTCATTGGTTTCGTTCCCTCTACCCCCACAGGAGATGTCACCTCCTGTCTCCTAATGAAGCCACTCGCCTTTTCATTGCTAATTACTTGTTAGCACAGAGGGTTACGTGCAATTGCACTTTTCCTCTATGCTGAGTGTGGGAAGCTGCTTATAAAGGAATAAGAAAAGAGAAGGGGTGTGGGGGGGAACTGAGCTTTTGTTTTTTAATTAAAACACCAAGGTCCAAGCGGGACTGTGGTCAAAGCAGCTGCTCAGCATTTGTGGGGATCTGAGGACCATGCTGTGCCCTGAGCTGCCATGGGTCTCCAGCACCAGGACATTTTCAGGCTATTTCTGACCTGTCCATGAGCAATTGCACCTTGTCTGTGTACAGGTTAAACCCAATCCCTTCCTGCTTCGTCCTCATCCTAAACTTCTCACGGCATGCAGAATAGCCAGCCTTTGCTGTGCACCCCCAGGACAGTCCTGGCTGCCCTAGTCCTTTGATGAATAATGGGATGAAGGAAAGGTTGAGGATTCGGGGATTCAGGTGCATAACACAGATTTCTCTGTTCCCACAGAGGAAACAGAAATACAGACAGATGGACCGATGACTGAAGGGCAGCCGTGGCCGCTTATTCCGCATGACCTACCTGAATGGCTGAATTATTGTCGTCTATGAGCGTGTCTGTCACCTCTAGCTGCCCTTCCTCCACCACCTTTTGCAGGACCATCCGGAAAGTGCCAATGAGCCTATGGACCAAAGAGGAGAAAAGTCAGGCGAGCTGTGGTGAGCACCCACCACCGTTCATTTTTAATGGGAAAGGGCTTTGCTGGCCAAGTCGCTAGATCTTGCGTGACTTTTTTTGCTTCCCATTTGCCTTAGGAGGAGGTAGACGTGAGATGCAGGATCAGAGCATGGCCAAGGACTCTGGCAGCTGCAGCCAGTGACCCCAGCTCAGTGGAGATGGTGGGCAAAGGAGAAGCCAGGAGAGAAGCCATTTCAAGGTAACATTGCTGGGATAAGAGAAGGAGCTTGTGTTACTGGCATGCAACTAAGGCAACCCAAACTGGCCTTTTCCACCCTGATTGTCTGCAGTTATGTCTGCACCAGTGAACTGAGCAAGGCAAGAACCAGGGCACCGTCCCTCACCCATCTGCACCAGGACATTGTCAGCTCAGGCCATGGGGACGTCCCAGGTCAACATGCCTGGCCCCAGTCCACCCACCCAGGAGGGGTTATCCTGCGGCAGGGCATCCCTGGAGCCGTTTGGATGTGCCTGGTTGTGTGGGGGATGAGTTGAACAGCCCAGCTCAGTTGGAGAATAGGGCTTGTGCCTGTTAGTTTACTCGGATGGACATAGCTTGAAGGTGCTGCATGTGAGTCTGAAAGCTGCTCAGAGGAGAAGACTGACTCCCTCCTGCTAAGGCAGGTCTAACCATAACTGATGCCTGAAGGCTCGTGTCCTTGTCCCAGCCTGCCAGGTATCTTCAAGCAATGCAGCAGGGACCCAGGGAGGTTAGGCTGCCTACATCCTGGGGGCTTTCAATACCCAACTGGAAAAAGCCAGGAGTCACCTAGTGTGAGGTCAGGCAGACCAAGGTTTGAGCACGAAGCTGGGCTAGCGGTCTCCTGAAATGCCTTCCAGTCTGAATTATCCTGTGATTCTTTGATGTGATCCTATGATCCTTGACCCTATAGTTGTTGCTGTGGTCTGTAGTGTGTGGGGCAAGCTGCATGCCAAAGTTCAGTCCCTGTGTATTTGTCCCACTTCATGGAGTTGGTGACAGCCTCACCTGAGCCAGGACCACATGTCCCGGAGCCAGGAGGGCTTGTGGCTGAAGGGAGACATCTACAGCAGGCATGGAGCAATGGTTTAACACGGTATTTCCCCCTTCCCAGGTTTTTCCCACTCTTGTGCTGGACGCAGAGCACTCTCATCTTTCCTTCAGTGGAAAACCAGCTGGTTTCCCCAACCCCACCGCTGCACCGAGCAGTCTGCCTGGCTCTGGGCAGGAACAGATGAGGGGGACTCACATCTCTCCCATGCAACCTGCACGTGCTGCATGTGCATGGGCTGCAGTGAATGCTGAGGCGAGGGTGTATAACACCTTCCCACCACCATGGACATTTATTTCTCCCACGAGTCGAGTGTCTAATCCCCACCTAAACTCTCCCAAGATGAGCAGGATGAAGGCATCTAATTGCTCTTAGTGGCTCTTGCCAGGGCTCGCTGCAGCCTGCTGCTCTCGCAGCCAGGAGTGCAGCACTGTGTGCACTAAAAGCAGCCACATTTGTTAAATTGCAGGACCAAAGAGACACCACAGAGAGTGGAGCAGCCTGGCACTCTCTAATAAAAGTCATTACTTATTTGTCAGCTCATGGCTTGTCAAGGAGCCGTGGCTTTATGTTCTTCAGGTTCTGCTGTTGTACCAGAGGGACCTTCCCAGCCTGAAAAGAGCCAGCTATGAATCAACAAGTGACTCCTGACACGGAAAAAGCTCTGAAACAGTCAATGTGGAGCTGTCTTACACCATCTGCCCTCCATCTCCAGGGCCGCAATCCCAGATGACAGCGAAGATGTTACATGGCACGCCAGGAATATGACTGCAGTGCTCTGCTGGCTGGGGCCTGCGAGAAAGCTGCTGCTGATTAAACTACTTCCTTGCAAACCTTAAGGCATTGCTTACTGTGATGCTGATTTATTGAGGCGTGATTTCAGAGAGGGAGACAAGAACTCCCCATGCTGTGTGGTGGGATATTGAGGGCTCCTCTCCTGCCCCTGCGTAACCCAAGCACCCGATGCTGTGCCTGCATCGGCAGCCTGGAGACCCAAGGTAAAAGCAGGGTTAGCAGATTTGCCCTAGGTCAGTCTGTGGCAGAGCTGAGGATGGGGTTTGTCTTTCCCAGCGCTCGACCCATCCCCTTATGCTTTGAAGCACCCTCTGAAGTGCAGCACAACGCTGGATGTCAGAGCAGGGTCTGCTCAGCCCTGCTCATCTCCCTGGGGTCTTCACTGGCTTTGGAGCTTGACTTGCCTGGGTCCTGCCCCTGCAAACCCTCTTTATTTCTTTCCCCACCCAAATGGCCTTTCTTTGCATGGGTCCCTGTGTCCCCTGTGCACGCACCTGCGTGCGTGGGGATCAGAGAGTACTGCCGTGGGCATTTCTCTGACCGAAGAAATCAAACTGTGCTGTGCAGTTATCCCACTGTACACCACTCATTTATAATAACAAACTACCTGAGGAGAACAGAAAAATGACCTTACTGGTGCTCATCCACTTATGTAGCTCTGCCTGGCTCGGAGCAGCAGCAGGGAGGTCCTGCTTTCCAACAAACCTCTGATGGGTCCTGCTGCCTCTTTGCTTCAGGAGCGAAGGAGAGCCGTGGCAGACCTGCCCCGGTGTGCTGTGCAGGATGAGGCCCTTCCCTGCAGGACTTTCACCTCCTCAGCTCCCACGTGCTGTGCGTGGGTGGATCCCAGCACCCAGCTCCTTTTAACTCTATATCCGAGGTGCCATGTAGGGCACTGAACATGACCACCTTTTCTTTGTGTGCTTCATATTGCTTCGTGCACGATGAATCACCTCCCATGGAGACCTGCTTTTTCTCTGAGATGGGCTTTTTGGGGAGAAGGTTGCTGTATCAGCCTGGATTTCAGGGTTTGTGAAATAATGTTATTTGCTGTTTGCAAAAGCAGCAGCTCTCTTGTTTTGGAAAGGCTTCCCTGAGAGAAATCTGCGCTTTATTTCTCAGGATTTGAGCACAGACTCTGTTGCAGGGCTCTGGAGGGCTGCCCTTTGCTCATGGCTGGATTCGATTTCAGCAGGTCAATTTGGAGGGATGCTCTTGTGGCTTAAGCTCTAAAATCAAGTTATTTTAGCGCATTGCTTACGAGTTAGATTTGTCTGTGAAGGATGCTAGGCTCAGCTGGTAATGCACTGTCAGTTCTTGCTTTTCCATATGTTTGTAGGTGTCGGTATTATTTAACCTGTTTGCTGATGGCACATCATAAAAATGCAGCCCCTTGGAAAGGCTGCGCAGCTCTAAGGTGTGGTGGTGGCTTCTCTGCTCTTCTTAGGCCAAAGTGGACCCAGGTATCTTTGGCTCACCGATGCATATTGCCCCAGAGCAGCCTGATGAAGGAACAGAAAGCTTCTCGCGCTGACACAGTGATGGATGTGTCTGTAAGTGGGAACACCTCTCAGCCATGGGAAAAGTCCTTACTACTGTGATGGGAAATGCAAAGTGAGCTGGAGCCAGGCTGATCTCCAGAGAACTTACCCTGGGCTTAGGCTCCTTCCCAGCAACTCTGGTTTACCGAGTTACCCTCAGGGAAAAGCCATGGTTTCCAGACAAAGTGTGCTCCTTTAACGAGGGACATGGTATGTTGTCTATGGGACTGAGGAAGAGCTAGGCTTTCACTTGTCTTTGCAGTGGGCTATGAATATATGGAGAGTCTTCAAAGCTCAGCTATTACGTGGTAGCTTGATTAGCTACCGTAAACTGAGCATGTGTCTGACCCCAGAAGTGTGTTCACCATGTCCAGACAGAAAACTGAATTTTCCTGATCAATTTAATGCTCTGGAAAAGCTGGCTTACACAAGACTGCAATCCACCTTCTACTTCAGTATCCTCAGGCTGATGGAGGATGAACAACAGTCAGACTGCAGTACTGCAGCTTTGGGCATTTCTGCTTTCTATTTAAGCTGCAGAAGCTTCTCTAAAAGGGTTTCAAGCTGCCTTGCCTTATTTTGCAATTGCAGGGAGTAGAAATGTGCCTGTACGCACTTCTCACTCCCTGAACACCTCTTGTTTTCCCATCTGAAATCTCCTGCAGCCCGGTGCTCACAGCTGCTGCTTTAGCAGCAAATCAGTGCAGGGCTGAAATGTTTCCCGAGGGATCTCGCAGCAGGGCTCAGAGCTTTTTTATTCAAGGGCCAGTATGTCTGAATCACAGACCTGCTGTGTGGATGGGACCTCCTGCACTGAACAAGACCATCACCAACTCTAGATCTAGAGTTTGGCCATGGCTTCATCTATTTAAGCCTTAAAAGCCTCCATGGATGGAGATTTCCCACCTCCTTACTGACTTTTTAAGGCTGCACCACCCTCCTGGGGAAGAATATTTTCCTGATATCCAACCTGAACCTCCCAAACCACAGTCAGTGCCTGATGCTCCTTGTTATTTCATGTTATCTCTGTAACTCCCCTTCAAGTAGCTGCAGGCTGCTGTTGAGTGGTCCCTTGGTCTCCTCTCCACCAGACCAACCAAGCCCTGCTCCCTCCACCTCTCCCTGCAGGTTGCATCCTTCAGGCACTAGTCAGCTGAGAGTTCATTTATGGTGGTGGTGGTAGTTTCAGCTGATGGCTGGTGGTGTTGACCTCACCGAGGAAGCAACTGAAGTCTTATATGAGTCATGACAAGACTTTGCAACAAATTGTTTGTGAACAGAGAAGGACTTGTGGGTGACGGTTGGAGGCCGTCTTGGGCATAGCGATCACGAAATGGCCGAGTTTCTGATTCTTGGAGAAGGAGGGGTATCAGCAGAACGGCTACTTTGGACTTCTGGAGGGCAGACTTTGGCCTGTTTAGGAGACTGGCTGACAGAGTCCCTTGGGAGGCAGTCCTGAAGGGCAAAGGAGTCCAGGAAGGTTGGACATTCTTCAAGAAGGAAATCGTAAAGGTGCAGGAGCAGGCCGTCCCCATGTGCTGAAAGACAAGCCGGTGGGGAAGAAGACCAGCCTGGCTGAACAGGTTGGAATTCAGGAAAAAAAGGAGAGTTTATGACCTTTGGAAGAAGGGGCAGGCAACTCAGGAGGACTTCAAGGATGTTGTGAGTTTATGCAGGGAGAAAATTAGAAGGGCCAAAGCCCACCTACAGCTTAATCTGGCTACTGCTGTAAAAGACAATGAAAAACGTTTCTATAAATACATTAACAACAAAAGGGGGCTAAGAAAAATCTCATCCTTTATTGGATGCTGGGGGAAACAAGTGACCAAGTCTGAGGAAAAGGCTGAGGTACTTAATGCCTTCTTTGCCTCAATCTTTAATAGTCAGACCAGTTCTTGGGGTACCCAGCCCCCTGAGCTGGAAGGCAGGGACAGGGAGCAGAATGGAGCCCCCATAATCCAAGGGGAAATGGTTAGCGACCTCCTACAGCACGTGGACACACACAGGTCTCTGGGGCTGGATGGGATCCACCCAAGGGTGCTGAGGGAGCTGGTGGAAGTGCTCACCAAGCTGCTTTCCATGCTTTACCTGCAGTCCTGGCTAACTGGGGATCAGGCCCAGTCAGCACGGGTTTACGAAAGGCAGGTCCCGCTTGACTAATGGGCTCTCCTTCTAGGTGACAAGGTGACCCAGTTACTGGACGAGGGAAAGGCTGTGGATGTTGTCTACCTAGACTTTAGTAAAGCCTTTGACACCATTTCCCAAAACATTCTCCTGGAGATACCGGCTGCTCATGGCTTGGATGGGCGTACTATTTGCTGGGTAAAAACCGGCTGGATGGCCAGGCCCGAAGAGTTGTGAATGGAGTTAAATCCAGCTGGTGGCTGGGCATGAGCCGTGTTCCCCAGGGCTCGGTGTTGGGGCCAGTCTTGTCTGATATCTTCACTAAATGATCTGGATGAGAGGATCGAGTGCACCCTCAGTCAGTTTGCAGATGGCACCAAATTGAGTAAGAGTGTCTATCTGCTTGAGGGAAGGAAGGCTCTACAGAGGGATCTGGATGGGCTGGATCAATGGGCCAAGGTCAATAGGTATGAGGTTTAACAAGG